>JAESUZ010005561.1:0-88756 GCA_017311185.1 Proteles cristata cristata
ATATATACTTAAGTGTATATATATATATACTTAATATTATAATAATATATACTTAAATATATACTTAAGTGTATATATATATATATATACTTAATAATATAATAATATATACTTAATAATATTGTATTAGCAATAGTTGGAAATATTCCTTTTTACGTTGGGGTCAAGTGCTAAGGGCCAAATGTAAAGTTTGGCTCCCTTCTCAGGAAATTTAATGGTGTTCTGAGTGTTCACCCTCAGTATTTAATGTAGCCATTTACTTGGCCCTTAGAGCCAGACATGAGCAGGAAAGGTTGGCTGATTTCATTTTTTAAAAGGCCAGCGGAAGCCTCCTCTTAGAGAAAAAGTACCAGAATAAAGCTCTCAGTGTGAGTAACCAGATCTTATCATTAGTCTCAGCCACATCAACGCCTCATCCATTTCACAGGAAGCCACATTCTAACCTTCACAAACAGCTGCCCAGATCTGTTTGGGGCAGCATGGGGCATTTTTCTCCCGTCACACCTCCGTGTATACATCTGGGACTCACTGCTTGGGCACCTGCCGGTCTTAACCAACCTAGAAACCTTTCCCTTGCTTACTTACAAAGAAAGAAGTAATAACTCACCCCAGAGTCGACATCCAGTCTAATTAAGAGCCTAAGCTGCCAAGATGATGCAGGATGTGTATGAGGACGATGCGGCGGTGGGTGTTTTCCTCAGCCTCCTGCTCGCAGAAAGGAAACCCATTTTTCATGCCCCTCTGTCAGAGTAATGCAGATGAGCTCCGCTCCAGCTGGACTGGAACCCAACGTGCAGAGATCAAAGTCCACGAGCAAGCAGGGACTTCACGGTGGGGACCGCTGAAGCCATGCCTGTGCCCTTGGACAGGCACAACTCAGAACTTTGGTTCTCTCTACTTTTATTGGGCCACTTACGGCCCTTGGCCAAATGCTTAGGTATTAATTCCCCAATCGCAAGAGGGTCGGCGTAACTCTGCTTGCCGTGAGCGAGGCCTTAGGAGGCGGGACGAGAGCGGAGGAGGTGTTTTATGACCCATAGGACTGTTGGAGTCGGAGATCTATACTTGCTACTCAGGAATTCAAAGCTTTTTTTCAGCGCTGATGGATTATCTCACTACCTCCTGCATTAAACCCTTTGCCACTGACAATGAAATACTGGCTCTCGCCGGAAATTTGCTTTTGTTAACTTTTAAAACTCTTATCTCTCCCTGTCACCACCCTATCGAGAGCCTTCCTTGGAAAGTCTGATTTCCAGAGCTAACTCAGTGTATCACTCTGATTGCCAGACTCCACGGCTTTGCAGATTGGTTGATGGCTCCGGGTTTCTGGAATCACTGGGCATTTCTTTAATAGATGTGCCTGCCAGGCCCTTTACCGGTTTTCCTGCATAACCATCCCTTGGATATTGTCATTATTTAAATGGTTCCAGACAATGTGTCTCACATCCTAATTCCGGCCCCTCGGGGAAGAGGGTGTGTCTGCTCCTTTCAAAACTTCAACCCAGAAAGAAGATGCCTGCATTGTTTCCCACATCCTATGGGCACAAATTTACTCACAAGATCACACATAGTTGCAAGGGAGGCAGGAAGTGCAGTGTTTACTCTGCACAACTGGCCAAAACTGGGGATTTTATGACTGAAAAAAAAAAAAAGATTAAGAATGCGCGTCTGTCATGGCAACCAGCCACAACTATGTGAGAATCCTGAGTGGAGCTGAATGAAATACACTATGATTCCTATTCTTTTGTTAATGTCACTATTACCTGAGGCTGGAGGGCATTCTCCAATTTTAAACAAACTGGAAACCCTCCTCAAATCTCCCACAAAGATCGAAGATCTCTTTCGTCAGCTCTACATCTACCAAAGTGAATTTCATTGCCTAGAAGTTACTATATATATATATACAGAGAAAGCTACTAATTTCTAGAGTATTTCTGTGCGATCTGGCCCATGGTTGGCAGAGGTTAAGGAGTTTTCCAGATCACGGTTAATGGAAGTCAGGAAGCTTATATGTGAGTTAGTAGGATACAACATTTCAGAACAACCCCTTTTCCCGTTATTTTACTACACTTTCAACGGCAGCCCTCTGCCATGGATAGAGCCTACGGAGCCCACTGAGTAGTTCCCAACCTCGTGATTAGGAAGGCTTTATCGAGCCGGAGAATTACAAGAATGCGTAAAACCAAACAGGGCAGGTGATGCCGAAGAGAAGAAACGCGCCAGAGGTGTCCTTCTGGGACTTCTATTTAGATAGAAGACTCTTGTATCATTTTCCCATCTTAAAAAGAGATTCTCCCTCCCCCCCAAATCCATCTCTGTCAATGTTTGTGTGTTCCTAGTCCTTTTCTTCTCTGAGCATCAATGCAGAATTTAATTTGTGTGCCAAAGTAAAGTTTATTTCTATTATTTAATAATATCTATGGGATGAGGGAAGAAAGATACTTTAAAGATTATTTAACATCCTATAAGTGTGGAAAGAAATCACTGCACGGGAATTACTTCTTAGACAAACATAGGTAACCGCATTTAAGATTTTTTTTTTTTAATTTATTTATTTCTAGGAGAGAGAGAGACAGCATGAGCAGGGGAGGGTCAGAGAGAGGGGGAGTGACAGACTTTGAAACAGGCTCCAGGCTCTGAGCTGGCAGTCAGCACAGAGCCCGACGCGGGGCTCGAACCCACAAACCGCGAGGTCATGACCTGAGCGAAAGTCGGACGCTTAACCGACTAAGCCACCCGGGCGCCCCAACCGCATTTAAGATTTTTAAAAAGTCCCTACTTTGCTTAATCTAACTGACGTTGTAGTTGATCAGATTAATGATTTCACCAGGCTACTGGTTTCTTAAAAGGGAACAATCAAATAATGTTCAGCTTGGGGTTGGATCGACAAGTTCAGGTTTGGAATTAGTTATCCAGGAGCGGGACTTTCAAACAGGAACAAAAATGCAGTTGCTTTGAGAACGTTACCGTTAGGGTTACCCATGGGCGGCGGAGGAGTAAGTCCTTTACTAACTTTTTAAAACAGATGCTTTGGGACTGTCAGCCATAATATAAGTGCAATGGGCTGTGTCAATGCCATCGCAGCACAGACCGGAGAAAATTCAGCGCGAACGTCCTGGCCTATCTGTCCCGTGATTGCAAGAGTGTGACTCACTTAAGCTGCATCGTGGCTTGAGGGGTGTTTGAGTCAGAGGGCCGCGGCAGGGACGTCTTGCCGGTGGTGGGGAGGGGACTCTTCTTAGCCCTGGAGGATCTGGGAGAGGCAGGGTCCTGAGACAGAGAGGGCTCAGCCAGGCCCCGGGGGGGACCTGCCCACACAGGGGGGTGGTGGCTGTGCATAGGGTCGTGGGGGTGTCGGCTGATGCTTCCGAATGGAAAATTTAAGCCGTCCAAACATGTCCTACCTTGTGGGGGAGGGGGAGCTTATTCCTGCTGCGTACGGCAGTGTAGACAGAAACAGTTTGTGCTCTTCAGGTCTTGAAACGATTTCTACAAACATCAACTCAGGTCCCTGCGTATCTCTGCAGAAGTTACCAGACGGAGGGAGATCTCATCTCCTTTCTTATTACCCAGTGTTCTCTGCGCACCCAGGTTCCATTAGCTGCTGTCTGCCTCATCCTGCACCATTTAGAAACTCTGACATTTCCTCTCGATTTTTCAAGAAGAATTCTGATGATGGTGATGACAGTTCAGGGCCCGGCAGGAGACAAGCGCGTGACCCCACAATGTGAAATCCTAATGCGCCCTTGCTCATAATTTTCCACAAGTTATCTATTTAGATATACGTTTTGTTTCGCTTGGGGAGAAAAAAAAAGACACGTGTTCGTTATTTTGCTTATTGGTTTTCTGGTAGGTCGTGCTCACGTCCCGATTAAACTTTCTCTGACAGAGACAGTGAAGGAAACGGACAAAGGAAAACAATGGGCATAAACACGGGTACGTTGGCCGCTCTGTGGAAAAGCTGCCAGAAAGGAAGAAAAGAGAAAGCATCAGGGTGAAGCTCAACTGGTAGAAATTGCAGCCGTCTGCTTACCCACCTGTCAGGGAAGCGGCTTTGTGAAACCGTTTCTTTGGGGAAAAAAAATGTTGTGGAGACACAGGCTGTTTGAGCCTCATCACCAATGTCCTTGACCTCTAGGCTGGCCCGGCCAGTGTCGCTGTGTCAGCTGCAAGGGGTCACCTGCAAGGGGTCAGTTCTCAGGGTCAAAGGTGTCCCAGTGAGACTGCGTGCACACTCCAGATGCGGAGGGCCTGGAGGGTCTGCTGTGCTAATGGATTATTGATTTCAATCCAGGGCACTTATTTATAAGGTGCTGCTTTCACCTGTGACTAATGACAGCGTGTCCCATAAAGCTGGAGCTGGGCCGGGCGGAGCCCCAGGAATCCGATGCTTCAAAGTGGCCTCGATGTGGGGGCGGAGGGAGGGTGAGAGTCAGCTTACGGTGACAGGGCTCCTACGCCAGCCCAGAGTCAGTGTGTAGAATACGAAGTTATCACGTCGTCGGTGGGGAAACCACATCTGGTTTTTCTGTACCGGAGATGTTATTCTTGAAAATGCCATTTGCACACACCCTGAGGTGTTTCACTGAGGGCACCGTGCTGGAAAAAAAATCACTGACATGTGAATATCTTTTCCCCTGGCCGGTAGGGCTTTAATGATTTTCTTTTCTAATTTGTACTTTCTAGGTTTTTTTTTTTTTCCCTAAATAAATGACCATTGATGTGTTAAATATTTTGCTTAGGTGTTTGTTTGTTTGTTTGTTTGTTTGTTTGTTTTTGGAAGTTTACTCATTCATTTTTGGGAGGGGATGAGGGTCAGACAGAGGGGGAAAGAGCATCCCAGGCAGGCTACGAGTTGTGAGTGCAGAGCTGGATGTGGGCCTTGAACTCACAAACCATGAGATCAAGACCTGAGCCAAAATCAAGAGTCGGTCGCTTAACCAGCTGAGACACCCAGGTGCCCTGGTGTTTTAAATATTTGTAAAATAAAATGAGTAAGAACGGTTTTCGAAGGAAGGGCAGGGATCACCAATTTGCAAGGGGTAACCAGCCTGTCTCCACGAGCTGATGTGTTCAGACATCTAACTTCTCGCTTACTGGATTGGAGGCTGGTGGAAAGCGAGGCTGTGCCTGACTGTGGCTTATTCTTGTCAACGTCTACACCCCTCACAGCAGCTCATGACTCACTTGACCTCACATCTTGTTTTGTCCCATTAACAGTCAACAGGCGTGTGAACCATTGCTGAATGATCACAACTGAGGCAGAAACTGGGTGAAGTATAATTACCTCTCTGAGATATTCAGCTATAACCATGACCAAAATAAACTCATGGTAGCTTAATCCCACCTGGGAGAATTCCACACCATGTCTGAGCCCTCCACGATAAACAGAGAGCATTTTTGCAGTCAGTAGCATCGTGCTGCATGAATTTTTCATATTATGCTAAGGATGTATTTGGCTGAATTACCAAATTTATAACTGTGGTCATCTTTGCAACTCACCGCAAACCACCCCAAATCTCTTTCAGTGGCTGTAGGAGACGATTTGTCACGAAATCCTCAGCTTTAATCTGGAAAACTCAATAGAAGTGATAATGAAGTTATAAATCATGTCTGTTTGGTTGTTTGTCTTTAATATAAAGGAAACTTCCTCTTTCTGCCCATAAGTGACTTGTCCATTTTTTATTAGCTCGGAGAACCTTGAAACCATTGTCTTCAGTTCAAAATCAAACTTCATTAAAAAAAATAAGTCTTGGGACGCCTGGGTGGCTCAGTCGGTTAAGCGTCCAACTTCGGTTCAGGTCATGATCTCATGGTCCATGGGTTCAAGCCCCGCATCATGTTGGAAGCCATTCTGAACTCACTAGTTGCGAATCCCCCTTGTGAGGTTAAGGAAGGCTTGCGAGGGTCCTGACGCCAGATGAAGACTGATATCCACCCCCCACTTAATTGTTTCTGCTTGAGCACCGACCCCCCTCCCCCAAGCACCTTGTTGATTGGCCTTGGGAGTGACTTATTCTGGCCCTAATATGCTGATTGTACCTTGTGAAGGAACCTATTATAGAAACTTCTTCTTTTGTGATTATGAGAGCAGACATTGTGTTTCCTGAGGATTCTGTTTTTCTTATACTCTCCTTGAAGGGATAAACAGTCTGTTGACCCCTGTTCACAAAGAACTGACCTTTGCCTTTGCTATACTGAAAACATTATCCTGTTCGTATTTGAATACTAAAGATACCCTCCTTCCCCATCCACTTATGCATATCATGCTTTTGGAAAATTTTTAAATATCAAAGAATTTATCATCAGAAATCATTGACTCAGGCAAATGACACTTCTGTGCTGTTCCTCATACACTTGCCCATAAATAAAGCTGAGACTCAGTCAGTGCAGAGACGCCTGCCTGGTGATCAGAAGGAATCTCAGGGCTCTTTCCTCAGTCTCTCGTCGACACCGTCCATCCCTCAGGGACCCCTGGACTGGCTGGAGTGGGACCCCGGCAGCATCGGGCTCTGTGCTGACAGCTCGGAGCCTGGAGCCTGCTTCAGATTCTGTGTCTCCCTCTCTCTGCTCCTTCCCTGCTCTCTCCCTCTCTCAAAAATAATTAAACATTAAAAAAAATTTTTAAGACTTATCACTCCACTCCCCCAAATCTCTCTTTGGCTACTGCTCTCGACCAAAGATTTGTGCCTCATAATTTTGTATGTTGAAGCCCTATTTCCCAAGGTGACTGTCTGAGAAAGTGGGGTATTGAGGAGGGCGGGGCCTCAGGACTGGGGTTAGTGCCCTTGTAAAGGAGACCCCAGAGAGCTGCCTCCCCGCCTCTTTCTGGTGAGGACACAGGGAGGGAGAGCACCCATGAGACAGGAAGTGGCCTCAACAAACACCAAATTTTCGGGCATCTGATCTTGGACTTTGAGCCTCCAGAACTGTGACAAAGAAGTGTCTGTCGTTTTTAAGCCTCTTGATCTATGCAGCTCTGTCAGAGCAGCCCAGACAAACTAAGACGGATGCTAATGGATAGACGTGGCTTTATGGTGATGATGTTTATGGTGGACAAAGAGCTCACATTTTGAGGCTGAGGTATGTCCAGAAACGGTGCTTCTGTGAAATGAAGTCTTCTATTAAGAAAGCAGCTAGCCTCCACCTGTGCTGTTCATCTCTGAGGGCAAAGAGTGACTTTGGGCATCTTTTTACATTAATTGGTGCTCATTAGTAAGCCCTTTTGAGAGTTAGCTCTCCTACACAGCCCTTCTTCCTCAACTCCTCACCCCGTGGGAAACTTACCTGTGTTTAAAATTACTCAAAACTATTATCCCCTGTGGCCAACATCCATCAGCCTTTCGGGTCTTCTCCCACTTGACCAAACCTGATGATGTTGGGCTAACCACGTTCCCAACCCAGGAGGTCTGTCATGACTAGTCTAATGCAGTTACTATCCAGTTGCTTTCCTGGGGACTGGCCTTGGGTCACATGGGACTCGTTTCTGGACAATGGGACATACGAAGTCAGAACTGGTGACCTCTGGGAAGAATTCTCTACCTGATTAAAAAAAAAAAAAGATACATGAGGAAATCTTCTTCATCTGTCTGATATTCTGTACTGCTTGGTGTGAGGTCTGCGAGAATGTGATGGCTGGCTCTCTGGCAACCATTTTGGGACCATGGGATATCAAGCATGAGGTGGAAGATAACAAGTTGAGTATATTAAAAAGAAAGAATGTGAGGAGCCTATGTCCCTGATAACATCTTCTAGTCACCACTCACCCAACCTTGTGATAGCCACTGCTGAACATTTCATTACATCATTACATCGGTGATGAATGACTTTGTTTTGAAAGCCACTCCAATTAGGTTTCTGTCCTTTACAGCCAAATACAGCAAGGAAGACATACCCACCCCCAAGTTTATTTTTATTTTCCAGTCTGTTAATAAACTGATTGCATTGATTGATCTTCAAAAGTTAAGACAACTTTGCATTCCTGGAATAAACCTCAGTCGATGATGAATTATCATGGATGTATAATGTTGGATTAGATTTGCTAAGTTTGTTTAAACCTTTTTGTCTATTTCAAAAAGCTCTTAGTTTATAGTTCTTGTTTCTGTGATGCATGCGGTAGGTTTCGGAAAATATCTCCCTTATACCATGAGTTGCAAAGGAAATATTCTCTTCAATCTCCTAGTAGATGTCAAATAGAATTGCTATCATTTCTTTTTCAAAATACCTGGTAGAATTCACCAGCAAAGCTTTCTGAGCCTGGGCTTGACTTGTGGGAAGGTTTTCAATATGTATCCAATTTCTTCAATAAACACAGGGAGAGTTAGTGGCTCTAAATCTTTGTAATTGTGCTTTGATAGTTTGTGTTTCAGGGAACTTATTTCAACCAAGTTGTTGAACCTACAGTCTTGTGATTCTCCGTAATCCTCCCTTCTTGTGCCCTTGCTTGGTGGACGGAACCTGCGTTGAGCTCATCTCTTACTCACTCCCACAGGAAACGTGTGTCTTCCCTCCTTTTCTTCCACATCTGCCTGAGGATTTTCCATTTTCTTTATCTTCCCAAAGAGCCAGTTTTTGTTTCATTGATTTCTTTCTCTGTTTGCTTTCCCTTCACGAGTCTACGGGGTTCCTATTCTGATCTTTATTATTTATTTTCTTCTGCTTGCTTGGGGTTTCATTTTATCCTTCTTCCTTTTATTCATTTATTTATTTTGTCCCTGTGTGTTTCCTAAGGCAAAAGTTGAATTCATTAATTTACAAACTTTCTTCTTTTCTAATACAGGTGTCATCGCAACAAACATTTCCCGAATTTACGACCTTCCCAAGGTCAGACTGATCTCACCATCTCGCTTTTCTTTTATATATATATATATATATATATATGTATATATATTTATTTATTTATTTATTTATTTCTAGGAGAGAGAGAGAGACAGCGTGAGAAGGGGAGGGCAGAGAGAGAGGAGTCACAGACTGAAACAGGCTCCAGGCTCTGAGCTGGCAGTCAGCACAGAGCCCGACGCGGGGCTCAAACCCACGAACCGTGAGATCATGACCTGAGCGAGAGTCGGACGCTTAACCGACTAAGCCACCCAGGCGCCCCACGCTTTTCATTTCTAGTCGGCCAAAAATTCTTTCTACTTTCTGGTTTGAGTTATTCTTCAGAATTGAGGTATGTAATTTCCAAATGTCTGGGGATTTTTCCCAGATTTTTCCTGGATCTTGTTGATTATTAATTCGGTGCCATTTTGCTCAGAGAATATAATTTGTATGATTTAAATCCTTTTAAATTACTTGAAACTTTCCCTACGACCCTGAGTATGGTCTATATTGGTAATTGTTCACTGAGTCCTTGAAGAGAATATGTTTTCAGGATGCCTGGGTGGCTCAGTCGGTTAAGCGTTTGACTTCAGGTCATGATCTCATGGTTTGTGAATTCAAGCCCCATGTCAGGCTCTGTGCTGACAGCTCAGAGCCTGGAGCTGCCTCCCATTCTGTGTCTTGCTCTCTCTCTGCCCACCCCACTCATACTCTCTCTATCTCTATGAAAAATAAATGAGCACAAAAAAAATTATAAAAAGAAAGAAAAGATGTTTTCTACTTGTGTCTGTCATCAGAAGACAGTTACTGAAGCTTCTCTGTCTCTGTCTCTCTCTTTTCCTTTTCTCTCTGACTCCATTTCACAGATGGCTCTAAATGACAGAGTTCCCTCTAAAGGACACCAGAGGGGCGCCTGGGTGGATTAGTCGGTTAAGCGTCCGACTCTCACTTAGGTCATGATCTCACTGTTCGTGGGTTCGAGCCCCGCGTCGGGCTCTGTGCCGACTGCCAGCTCAGAGCCTGGAGCCTGTTTCAGAGTCTGTGTCTCCCTCTCTCTCTGACCCTCCCCTGCTCATGCTGTCTCTCTTTCTCTTTCCTAGAAATAAATAAAAAACATTAAAAAAAAAATAAAGGATGCGAGAGTTCTATACTCCAGGTTTGCAGCAGGAACAAGCCCACAATGATCTCTTGCAGCAAAGTGCAGGCTCCTTAGGCCCCACGTCCCCGGACTCACTGCTGCTCTGTAGACCCTTCTGGATGTTCCAAAGTGGCTCCTTTGTCCTCATCTTCTGTCTCATCTACCATCACGTAGAATCAAAGTAAAGATGACCTTATTTATCATTACATTCTTGAAAACTTTTGTTTCTTGTTCTTAAATTATGAAAACTAATGAGTAGCCCATTCTCTAGTCCCCTAAGCATATAAAATGATGTAATTTGATTTTTACTTATAAGGCCTAGAATTATTCTCTTCATGGTTAATTGTCCATCGTACCAAAAAAAGAAAAAGTTTCTCACATCCTTACTAAGTTACAAATATCTCATTTATTAGTAATCATTTATATTAATGATAATCACCAAATTAAATATGCCAACTTTAACCAGTTTTATGTCGGGCTTCAGTTAAGCCCGCTGCTTCCCAGAACCAGGGATGCCGTGGGGATTTATCAAGGTAACTAAATCTAATCTACTTTCCCTCAATGAGGCCGGTCCTTAGGAACCCTGTTTTAGGCTCTGCCCACTGAGACACATTTGTAAATATCTTATGTTGTAGGGACATGGCGGTCAATGGTGTGATCTTACATTAACTTTTGCCCCCCACCTCCAAAGTGTGTCACCCCCTGTGCTGTGCCCAGTGGAAACTACCACTGGGAATCCTGTGTCACGTACACCGGTATTTAGAGTGGGTGCGCCTTCCTGCTGTCAAAGGGCCCGTACCCGTGGTCTTCCCAACTTCCTGCGACCACTTCTGCCCTCAGTGGAAGACAGGCTTGAGTTCCAGAACGCCAGAGCCAAGGGTGTCCCTCTCACACAATTCTGGGGAGCTGGGGTTTGCTGGGGCGTAGAGTCGTGCCCAAAGCACAGTGTCTTCTCCACACCGGCAGAGCGCTGGCCTCCCCACAGTGTTACCAGGGGCATGGCGAGTTGGTTCCTTGCTTCTGTCTGTTCTTTCCCAAGGAATATTCACACCCAACCGTCACATTGGGAAAAAAGCCTTTCTAAGAATCAGACATCAGCAGGGGTGTCTGGGTGGTTCAGTCAGTTGAGCGCCCGACTTTGGCTCAGGTCATAATCTCGTGGTTCGTGAGTTTGAGCCCCGTGTTGGGCTCTGTGCTGACAGCTCAGAGCCTGGAGCTGCTTCAGATTCTGTGTCTCCCTCTCTCTGTGCCCCTCCCCAATCATGCTCTGCCTCTCAAAAAGTAATAAACATTAAAAAAAAAAAAAAACCAAAAGAATCAGATCTGCATCAGCATTCCCAAAAACATAAAGACAGAAAAATTGTACACTTTTCACAAAAGTTCCAGGTATCCCAAATTCAAACGGGCCCTGGTACAGGCAGGCAGCCCGGGTGATGGCGGGTGTGGGGCTGGATGAATACTGACTTTTGCACGTACCTTCCCCTCCTTATAGGCTCCCCTTCTACTGAACCAGGGCCAGTTCGTCCTGCTGCCGGGTTTGCTCTCCAGTGAGGACCCAGGGACCCGTGGGAGGGGGAGGGGGGAGAGGTGGTGGGGGGCTTGGGCTTCCACTCTAATTCTCCCTCCACGGCCGCAGGGACCTGACCGTGATGTTGTAGAAGAGAGTTGCCCGACTTGCAGGAGAGCTAACACCTCACTGGTTTAGGCCAAGAAGACTCCAGAATTTACCAGTTGCAGCAAGTGACATTGATTATTCTAGTAAAGGAGGCCTCTTCCCCACGGCTTTTCACAAACCCTTTGCCTCAGTCTGTTTGGGTTATTATCATGAAAATGCCGTAAAGTAGGCAGCTAGCAAACAACAGAAAGTTATTGCCTGTGTTTCTGGAGGTCGGAAAGTCCAAGATCAAGACGCTGGCAGATTTGGCCTCGGGTGGGGGCCCCTTCCTCATTGTGCTCTCGCTGTCTCCTCGACACACAAGGGGGCTTTCTCGGGACCTCCACCTGTCCCCCCACATGATCTAATTGCTCCCCAAAGGCTCCACCTCCTAACATCACTTTAAGAGCAAGGATGTCAACATGAATTTGGGAGGCAAACAGAAGCATCCGGGCTACAACACTCAGCGTAGCCAATGTGGACATGATGCCTGTGCAGGCTGTGGGGGCTAGGATCGGACTCCCCACCCCGCAGCCAGCCGTGCGCGGGAGAGAGGAGGGAAGCCCCCCGTCCCTGAAAGAACTGGCCCACTTCCAGAAAGGCAGGTCTCCCAGCATCGAGGACCACAGAGTGCCCGGGGAAGGGGTGATGGATCACGTCCCCACGGGAGAGGCAGATTTAATAAATCGTTCTCAACTTTTATCGTGGGTAGCTGAACCATAAATACAGCGGGAGCCTGAGCCTGACATTTCACACCTCTTAAATGAAAAATAACGGCCTCTTACCAGGAAGTACGATAAAATAGCAGAGATTTTAGAACGGCTGTCTTCTGATTCTCTTGTTTCAGACATGTATCTAGTGGCTTGCGATCGGACAGGGACTGTCCCAAACACGGAATGGTCAGCATTAGCGAGAGGAAGTCCCATTCCTTGAGGGGCTTTGGTGTGAGGGGCTGAGTGGCGGTAATCACTCAAGAGCTGCTAGAAGGGGACCGCACGGGGGGTGGGAGGGGGCCTGCCTAGGTGCTGGGGACTCGGAGTAGAAGCACTCAGCCAGCTGAGGGGCACAGACCAGCCTCCAGGAGATCACAACCTGTTACATCCGACCAGAGGGGGGTTTCAGGTTAAAAGAAGCATGTAAGATGGATAATCCAAAAAAGCACAGCATAAAAGGGACTTATAATAAATTCAACAAAACTACCTCTTCCCCACCCCAGCCGCTTCCTGCCTTACAGATCAGCACTTCGGAATGTCCCTTAAACCCCGCACTTTCTGGCAGTTGGTGCCAAAGCCCACACTTTTGTTCCTTTTTAAACAACCATGGACTCACCAGACCTGGCCAGGATGGGAAGGAGTCTCTGGACAGGTTGCTGGCGAAGCATTCTGGAAAAAGATTGGCAACTTCTGGAGCTCCCGCACCCCGTGAGGTGATGATCCCAGCAGCCGCGGACGTGTGTGAAATGCACCGATACGCGCTGTAGCCACCGTGGCCTATAAAACGTGGCCAGGGCTTTCAGAATGCTTTTTGTAGGAAATGAGATGAGACAAGAAAAAAGCATTTTTAAATGAATAATAAATTTACTTATTATGGGAGGAGACATTGTTTTTTTTCTTATTATTGCATTATCTTTTTTTTTTTTTACATTTATTTATTTTTGAAAGACAGAGAGAGAGAGAGCAAGCAGAGGAGGGACAGAGACAGAAGGAGACACAGAATCTGAAACAGGCTCCAGGCTCCAGGCTCTGAGCTGTCAGCACAGAGCCCGACGCGGGGCTCAAACCCACGAACCGTGAGATCCTGACCTGGGCCGAAGCCGGACACTTAACCGACTGAGCCACCCAGGCTCCCCTGTGTTGCATTTTTAAAAATCATACATAGGGATTCCATTTTTAGTAGAGAAGTGGATGCAGAAAATGCGTAGGCCAGCAGGAGCCGGCTCTTTTCTGCCCTGGGGCTCTGGACGAACACTCAGCAACTATTCACCATTCCACACGGCAGACACCCCCCACCCCCCCACCCCCCGCCCGCTGACTTAGTTTCAGGAGCAGAACCTCGATTTGTCTGCACTGGAGCTGCTGCGAACGTTAGTTCTTGCTCACCTGCAAAAAAGCCTGCGAAGGTTTTGTGCCTCACATGGCATTTGAGAATAACTACAGTCCGCAAAAGCCAGCTTTATTTTAGCTCTCTTGGGGTGACATTAAAGTCTGGGGTACACAGCAGGTGCATCTGGAGGGTCAGGGGGAGGGGGTTAGGCGGCCGGTGGGAGCTGGTCTTGGTCCTGAACGCTCCCTTCTCTCTGGGTTCCACCGTGAGCCCCAGTCATAGCTGGAAAGGTTTTCCCGAGACTCAGATTATATTGGGATCCACTTGTAATTCCATTTTCTTTCCATCAACCGATTGATCACTTAGTCGGGATCCATATGGAAGTTTTCTTGGGTGTGGTGTGAGGAACGGACCTAATTGTAGCTCTTTCTTCAAGTAACTATTCACTTATTACAACACCATTTATTATAAGACACATTTTTGCCCCCATGTTTTGACACACGTTGTTAACCGTGTACCAGATAACGATATGCATTCAGTGTGTTCTGGGCTTATTCTATTCATTGGTCTCGCTGTTCATGCACCAGTTCTCATGGCTCCTTCTAAAACAAACAAACAAACAAACAAACAAAGAAACAAACAAAACCACCACAACAAAACCACCCAATATGTCTAATCCCCTCTTCAGTCTTACTTTTCGGTATTTCCCTGGCTATTCTTCTGTGTTGATTTTGTATATAAAATCCAATGTCACTTTGTCACTGCAAGAAAAATTCATAAATATTTTTATTGGGATCACATTAGACTAGAGAATTAAAATACTGCTGATGTCATGGGATCTTACCCAGAATGAGAGAGAACATATCTGTTCAAGTGGCTTTGCCTTTGGGGGTGTTTTATAGTTTTCTGTATTTTGGCTTTGAACCTTTCTGCTTATGTTTATCCTTAAAGATGTATCTATCTTGTTACTATTATGAATGAGATTCATGGATTCATCTATCTCCTACATAGTTATTATATGTTTATATAAGTGCTATTGATTTTTGTATTAATATCATGTTGCTCTCTTGCTGGATCCTTCTAGTTTGAGTTAATTTATCACTGTCTCACTAGGTATATGATTAGGTCCTCTGCAAATGGAGATATTTGTAATTTTTTCTTCTCTATGTTTATGCCCTTGACTGTTTCCATTAGTCTCACTGCACTGACTAGTGTCTCAGGAACATTGTTAAATATAAGGAAAATGGTGGACCTTCTTGTCTTGTTCATGATCTCAGTGGAAAGCCTTCTAGGATTCTCTCATTCTGCGAATTATTGGCTTTCATGCTGAGGTTGAGATCCACCATTTTCATTTTCCCCACATTTTATTTTTTTAATTTTTAAAATATTTCAATTATCTATTTTGAGAGAGAGAGAACATGGGAGAGGGGCAGAGAGAGAAGGAGAGAGAATCCCAAGCAGGCTCTGCACATCAGCACAGGGCCCGACACAGGGCTCGAACCCATGAACTGCAAGATCGTCACCTGAGCCGAGGTCAGATGCCTAACTGACTGAGCCACCCAGACACACCTTCCCCACACTTTATATTAGGGATGTGTGTTGAGTTGTTTCAATGTCCTGTTCAGCATCTGTGGAGATCAGCACTCTCCTGTTCCCTCCCTGACACAACCCAGAAGAAGGAAGAGCCAGGCAGTCCCCGGGAGAAGAAGCTTATGTGTCAGGTGAAGTGCAAGTCTCTGGGTCAGAGAGTTCCGAAGGGCGGAAGTGGCCCTCTACTGTCTCATGCTGAGGGACTTCCTGTCAAAGTGTCATCCAAACAAAACTTCTCTGTGTCCACATCATTTTTGGACCATGTTTCCTTGATCAGCCTGGAAATCCTTCAGCCATCCCCCACACTCCCCATCTCTTCCCTTCCACTTCTTCTATGCTCTTGAAATGGTTGAGAGGCTTTAAGAATGATTGAACAAGTCTCCAGATATTTCTTGGTGAATTTGTCCTTTGGTCTGTTCCCTTATTTTAGAAGCTGTGACTTTTGGTCAATACTTCCTGCCTCACAAGGGTACTTACTTGCTGGGATTAATATGTAATCCATGGATGAGGTCTTACCCTATGATCTCAATTAATCCTCCCCAAAGGAAATCTATTAACACATGCTAAGGTTATAGAGGCCGAGTATCAAACAGAAAAGGGTAGATGTTGAGGCTGGAATCCTGCTCCACTATGTCCATTGACGACTAAGGATTTGACACTTAAAAACAAGTGGTTGGGATATTCCCATATCTGCTCATAGTCTTTTGTTTTATTTCTTTCGTTGTTGTGTCTTGGAGACTTTCGTCCTTTGTGGGCAATAATGATGATGGAGAGCACTCATATACGTAACAAAAACTGTGAACTGTATACTTTAGAGGTTTTCAAGAGCCATTTCCTCCAAGGGTTTCCCACTTGCGTTCGGAACTTACACATCACGCATCTGCTCAATTACCGTGCAAGGGTAAGAAACCCAGTGGAGGAAAAGAAATAAGTAAAATGCGTCTGTCCCCAAAAGGACTTTTGCGCTAACAGGGAGCGGAGTTGTGACCTTAGAGGCTTTTGTCCTGGTCACTTGTCTTGAGTGTCTGGGTGGTGCCTGTGGAGGAATAAGTGTGTCTGGGGGGCGGTGGGGAGGCTGTGAAGAAGAGGAGGGTGCGATGAGAGACAACAGTGAGGCCACACAGGGACGCCTGGTCGATTGCGCAGAGGTGTTTGAATTTCAGCGTAAGCAGGAGGTTGAAGTCCGTGGAGGACTTTATGCAGGGAGAGATAACACCCAGGTGTTTTAAGTAGCTCCCCGGGATGCGCTGTGGAGGGAGTTGTGAGCTGGATCTCGGGAGCAGGTGGGTGTATTGAAAGCCTGGAAGAGAAGTGAGAGATACGGCCTAAATTCGAGTCCCACCGCGGGCTTCTTTTTAATCTCTGCCTTCCGCACCCCGTCGTAGGCCGCTGACAGTAGGAAACAGCTGTGAGGAATGTGAATTTTAATCTCTCAAGTGCCAATAAAGCAGACTAATCGGCGCTCTAGGAGCAAAGATTGGGTCCCCAGGTAGAAGGGAGAGTGGGATGCATGTTGTTCTCGAAGCCTGCGACATGACTGCCAGGCAGTTAGGTCTCTCAGATATGAAAGGAATGCCCGCAAGCCAGTCTATGGAGCTGTGGAGCTGCGCTCAGTTACTAGGCTCACGACAAGACCTTAGGAGAAAAGGTAGACTAATGTAGCTCGGGGAAAACGCCCAGTTCCTAGCTGCCTTTCCACTGCCCAAATAAGGGACTGTCTCCAAAAAGGACATTCAGAGGAACTAAAATAAGCCCGATTCCAAAGCCACTGTGTCTTCCATCACACACTCGAAGCAACACAAGCGTGTGAGGGGTTCCGGAAACGGAATCGACACCGGTCAGCGGTGTTAAACCTCAGTGATAACCTCTAATGCACAGAGATTCTCGGTGTGGAAGAAAGGCTCAGGAGAGAAAGCTATGTGATCTACTTGTGCAAATGAGTCCCAAAGATCCACACACCTCGTCAAATGTCCAGCAGCTTACAGCGCTCAGCCTTTCAGGACTGCCTGGCCCCAGCCCGCAATCTGGGTCCACTTTCTACTGTCAGAACGAGACAGTTATTTCCCTTTGAACGTGAGCCCCTTGGACAGTGGCTTTCAGTGAGTTAAGTCTACATATGATAATCAGGCTACGCTATTTAAAGGTGGCTGTCATCACACATTTCCATCTTCTATCCAGGTCGCCTGAATACAAATACCTCTATATGTGGCGGGCACCGGCTTTAGAGCTTTGCAAACTATTAGCAGAAGGACGTGGAATTCTAACAGGTGCGCAGATGGTTCCCTTGGGACTGAAGGTATTAGAGGGACAGTGTCTTGCACTGTTCATGAGGGACACTTGCATTGACTCCTACAGGGTATGCCTGTGGCTTGCTGGCAGATTTGCACCTGGAAATGGAGATGTAGAACAAAGCGTGGGTTAGTAGGAAGGCAATCTCCTTCATCCATCCTGGGGAATTGCCCCCTGGGGGTCGTTCGGGCGTGTGACATGTGAACACACGTGGGTCTCATCACACGGAGGTCTTGAATCGGGTGAACTCCAAGAAGATTCTGAAGTGAGTGCTCGCACAGTGAGGTGCTCAGTCAAGAGATGTGGGTGCTTGGAGGTATATCTGAAAATGAAGTAAGAGTTTAGAATCTGATTCAGGAAAAAACAGCCCATTTAAAGACAAATTAACATAGATTTTAGTTGTATCTGCTGACTGTTGTGACTATATAGATAGGTAAGATTTCCCTGTTTAGACTGGGTTCACTTAGTAATAAAGCATTAGGTGAGGCTGCATATTTTAGATTATTTTCTTTGTTTTAGAGAGGGAGAGCACATAAGCAGGGGAGGGGGCAGAGGGAGAGTGAGAGACAGAGACAGAGAAAGAGACAGAGACAAAGAATCGTAAGCCATCTCCATGCTCAGATCCTATGACCCTGGGTTCATGACTTGAGCTGAAATCAAGAGTCAGACACTTAACCGACTGAGCCCTCCAGGCGCCCTGATGTGGACCATTTTCATACAACATTCTCTCATATTCTGCTCCAATTAAGCAGCTCTTCAATTTCCTTAAAGACCTGAAATGCCAAGATTTCCAAATTAGGCGAAGAGTTTCCCATTTTTAAGTTCCTGTTTCATTATAGATGTTCAGTAGAGCCTTCAAAAGTGAAACGTTTTTTCTAACACATCCACCACCCTCTCCTGCTGCCAGACACTTTCCCCACCACCTCCTTCCTCCTGGAAGCCCTGAGCGAGGAAAAAGATGTTCTAATGTCACCAAATTCCATCTACTACCGAGCACCATCGTGTGAGAACCACACAGTTTACACCCCATCGATCTCATTTAGGTCTTAGAATAACCCAGCAATTGTTGCTGATATTATTTCTATTTCACTGATGTTGAATCCGAAGCTAAGAGAAGTCAGAACCATGCTCATGGTCGTTCTTATGGGTTGAAAAGATCGGTCGAAGTCCTTACCCTTAGTACTTGTGAATGTGACCTTTGGAAATGGTCTTTGCAGGTGTAATTGGGTTCAGATGAGTAATGAGGGTGGGCCTTAATCTAATATGTTTAGTGTCCTTATAAGAATAGGGAATTTGGAGGCACCTGGGTGGCTCAGTTGGTTAAGTGTCCAACTCTTGACTTTGGCTCAGGTCATGATCTCACAGTTTGTGAGTTCGAGCACTGTGTTGGGCTCTGTGCTGAAAGCATGGAGCATGCTTGGGATTATCTCTCTCCTCTCTCTCTCTTTCTCTCTTTGTCTCTCTCTCTCCCTCTCTCTCTGTTCCTTCTCTGCTCTCTCTTTCTCTCTCTCAAAATGAATGAATAAACTTAAAGAAAACAAGAGGGAATTTGGACATGGGTCAGACATGCACATGGAAGATGATGTGGAGAGAGAGATGGCTCCATGATGACAAAGGCAGAGATAGCAGTAATGTAGCCCCAAGCCAAGGAATTCCCAGGGCCTCTGAAACCACATGGCAATGCAGGACCTTCCCCTGGAGCCTTCCGAGGGAACATAGGTATGCTTGCAGACTTCCAGTCTCGACATCTCTAAGAGAATACATCTCTGTTGTCTAAAGTCCTTTAGGGTTTCAGAGGCGCCTGGGTGGTTCATTCAGTTGAGTGTTTGACTCTTGATTTCGGCTCGGGTCAGGATCTCACAGTTCCTGAGTTTGAACCCCTGCATCAAGCTCTGCGCTGACAGCACGGAGCCTGCTTGGGATTCTCTCTCTTCCTCTCTCTCCCTTCTCCTCCCTTGCTCTCTCTCTCAAAATAAATAAACAAAAAACAAATAAAGTTCTCTGCTGTTTGAAACTTTGTTACAGCAGCTTAGGGAATTAATATAGTTATAAAACCAGTAGGTGGTAGAGAAGGAAAGATACTGGATTCCCCTGATACAACAGTCTGCACCTCATGCCCAGAGGACATCACCTTCCTGCTGAGGTGTCCAACATGCATTCACCTGGACAGCTGGTGTGGGGCTTTTAAGACAAGTAACTTGTCTGATAGACTGGTTAGGAAAAGAATAGTAGATCCAAAAAATACTTATCGAACGACACATCTGTTCTATCAATACCTACCCAGAAGCTTTGCAAATAAATCAAAATAACTCTGTAATTTTCAGCAATTGGAGATCTTTTAGCGTATGCAAAGAAAAGTCAGTCTAAATACACTGTTTCCTTAAACCAAGAACTATTTCAAAAGCCCTTGCTAATTCCATCATTACCCATTCATTCATACGTCCTCAAGGATTTGGAAGTGGCTGGGTATGGAGTGGGCTGTGGTGCGGGGCCACCATAAATCAGTACTCATTATGACTTGGTGTGTGTTCCTTTACTGTTTATATTTGTCTTTCTAATAAAACAAGGCATTGTGAAGACCATGAATTGCATATTATTTTGTATTCTAGCATACAGTTTGTATACATTGCTCTCTGAAGTTATTATTTTTTCCCCAGCGCTGTACTGTGGTATTTCCTTGCATACCCAAGGACTAATCACTGCTTAATGAGGATTTGTTGTGTGAATCAATGCCACTTCATCTTCTTTTTAAGTGGTTTACATAATCAAGTAAAACTCAGATATATACCAGTGTAATCCCTATGCTGAGTTCCTTTTCTTGACTTAATTCCATTGTTTCCTTCCAGTATCAGATTCTTTTCTGTGATATGGATTTCCGGAATCATCTCTTAGGGTGCCATCTACTACGGATTCTTCCAAGCTTTAGTAAATCTGGAAATGTCCTTATTTCCCCTTCAATTAAAAAAAATACGTTTCTGGGGCGCCTGGGTGGCTTAGTCGGTTAAGCGTCCGACTTTCGCTTAGGTCATGATCTCGCGGTTCATGGGTTCGAGCCCCGCGTCGGGCTCTGGGCTGACTGCCAGCTCAGAGCCTGGAGCCTGTTTCAGAGTCTGTGACTCCCTCTCTCTCTGACCCTCCCCTGCTCACGCTGTCTCTCTCTCCTAGAAATAAATAAAAATAAAAAAAATACGTTTCTGTATATAAAATTGTAACTTGACAAAGGATGCCACACTGCCTTTACATTTGCTTCGGTGTTAACAAGGATTATGGTGTCATTCTTAGCGGTCTGGTTCCCGCGTTACATTTCTTCTTACTCCGGCTCTTTCTCAGATATTTCTCTCAGTCCCTAATTGTGGGCAACTTGACTATGATATTCTTTTGTGCTGTGTTAGGTAGGCTGCCTGTGTGTGGGTTTTATTGAGCTTATTGGGTTTGTGAACTTATATTCTCATTATGTTATTTCTCCAAATATGTTTGTTCCTGTTTTTTATTTTTTGGGGAGGCGGCGGAACTCCGTGGAAACCTTCTGGGGCTACACCTAGTACAAAAGATGAATCCTGCTCCGGTGTTGCTGCTGAGTTTGTGTTTGTCGGTGCCTCTTCCCCCTTCTCTGGGGTCGACTTTGGATAATTTGGGTAGTTTTTCACCAAGTTCACAGAGTCTCTCCTTCTGCACTGTCAAATCTGTCAGTCACTTTGGGGACATGTTTGTTTTAGCCCATTCATGGCAGCTATCACCATCAATATAATTTGTGAGTCCTTGTTTCTATTTCTCTCTTTGCCGTGTAACGTTCGCAAACTTCCCCCTAGATTTTTGAACATGTGGAATAATTCTTCAATGCCTTTCTTGTCTAAGCCTCACACCCCTGTCAGTTTCAGGTCAGTTTTTTTTTTAATTTATTTTATTTTTTTATTTCTAGGAGAGAGAGAGAGAGACAGCATGAGCAGGGGAGGGTTAGAGAGAGAGGGAGTGACAGACTCTGAAACAGGCTCCAGGCTTTGAGCTGGCAGTCAGCACAGAGCCCGACGCGGGGCTCGAACCCACGAACCGCGAGATCATGACCTGAGCGAAAGTCGGACGCTTAGCCGACTAAGCCACCCAGGCGCCCCTCAGGTCAGTTTTGATAATTGATGTGTGACATTGTGTGTTATGTCTTCCTGCTTCTTTGCATAACAACTAATTAAAAAATTTTTTATAACAGTTTATTGTCAAGTTGGTTTCCATGTAACACCCAGTGCTCATCCCCACAAGTGCCCTCCTCCATACCAAATTTTTAATGTTTATTTATTTTCGGGAGACAGAGAGAGACAGAGCTTGAGCAGGGAAGAGCTGAGAGACGGGAGACACAGAAGCCAAAGCAGCTCCAGGTTCAGAGCTGTCAACACAGAGCCCGACATGGGGCTTGAACTCACCAACTGTGAGATCATGACCTGAGCTAGTCAGACACTTAACCAACAGAACCACCCAAGCGCCCCGGCCACTAGTTTTTGATTGGGTGAATTTATCATGGTAGGGCCTAGGTTTTTTTCTTAATTCTATATATATTCTTGGAGCACAAAGTATTTGGAACTAGCTCAGTCCTTTGGAGGTCAGGCTTTTGGGATTTATTAGCCAGAATCGAAGCTGCCTTAACTACTGCCTAAAATGGAATGCAGACCTTCTCGAGTGCCCTGCCCTATTCCCCTTTGAATGAGGTTTTTCTGTTTGTCTGACGGGACAGACATTATCTCAAGTTTTTGTGCGTGATCATGGTCCCCTGTTCTTTCCTGCAAATGTCAGGGGAGGTGTGTTTGTCCCTGGCCTCAATCTGTCCCTACGTGCACGTGCAGATCAGTTTTCTGCTAAGCCCCTGAAGGGACCTTCCCACACATCTCCGGGGGTCTCTCTGCCCTGCTTCCCTCTGCTTCTCCGTGACCCCACCCCCACCCCCACCAGGGGCCTCTAAGTTCTGTCTCCTTAACTGATGTTATTTCACAGACTCTTCTGAGCTCCCTGTCCAGGCCCTCGGCAGTGGCCAGGGGTGATTTCAAGGCTTTTTTCTTTAGTTTTCCTTCTTTCAAGAATCGCTACCCTTTTGGCATACACCTAATTTTTTATTTTATTTTATTTAAATTTATTTAAGTTTATTTATTTTGAGAGAAAGAGAGCGAACAGGGGGAAGCAGAGAAAGGGAGAGAGAGAGAATCCCAAGCAGGCTCCACATTGTCAGCATAGAGCCTGGTTCAGAGCTTGAACTCAAGAACTGTGAGATCATTACCTGAGCTGAAACCAAGAGTTAGACGCTTAACTGACTGAGCCACCCAGGCGTCCCTCCACCTCATGTATTTCACACCACTTCATGTATTTGTTTGATTACTTTAATCATTTTTTCATGCAAACCACTCCTTATTACTTCCTCCAGAGGAAGCTCACACCTACATTTTATTTGTAAAGAATAAAAGGACGTAACAACTCACTGTAGAACACACCCACACCCACACCCACATGCACACACTTCTTTCTCTACGTTTCCTGGCAAATGCCTCCAGGTGCATTCTGCGTTCCTTCCTACGGGCAGGTGCATACAGCTTACTGTCTTCAGGGTGTTCATGAATCGCGCTTAGCATAGCACACGGCATCACCATGCACCTGCCCTCTGAAAATTCTTCAACATTCCTTCCGTGTGTTTAACATCTGGGGCTACAAGGACTAGCCATGCAAAGTAAGCAGTGTGGATAAAAGGGTTAAATGCATTTTTAAAGCATCACATGAAAATGTCGGTTCTAGCAGAAAGAGACCTGGGTTTCCAAGTGGGCGTCTCCTCTTTAAGGAAGGCGGCTGGCAAAGTTCTGCTTCTTCCGCACAGCACTGGTAACGGCTGTGCTGATCGCACCATCTCTCGTTTTCATTCATTGCTAAGTTTCCTAAAGGCAGGAATTGGGTTTCTCTAATTTATCTCTGTAGCCTTATCAGCCAGGTCAGTGTTGAGCTCATAAAGAAGTCTTGACCTTATTTCCTGAATGGATAATAAATGAATAAATTCTTGTGGACTCCAGTCAGACAAGTTGTTTTAACCATTTCTAGAAAATATTAGCTGTCAATTAACAGAGATACCGACCATTAACATCACCAGTTACAAGCAGTGTCTTCAACCCATCAGGGGAGGAGACATGCCTTTTTCCTATATTACTTCTTTATTATTAAAAAGAAAAAAAAAAGAAAAAAACCCCAGAACCCTGCGGCAAATGAGTGTCTCAGTCTGCTAAGCATCTGACTGTGACTTGGGTCATGATCTCGCAGTCTGTGGGTTCCCGCCCCATGTCGGGCTCTGAGCTGTCAGCTCAGAGCCTGGAGCTGCTTCCGGTTCTGCGTCTCCCTCTCTCTCTCTGCCCCTCTCCTGTGTGTGTGCTCTCTCTCTCTCTATCAAAAATAAATAAATGTTTAAAAAATTAAATAAAAAAACAGAATCCTAAAAAAACTAATTAGTCCTAAATTAATCTTGGTATGCTTCCAAAACTAATAAAAATGAATTACAGTACAGCATGTCAATAAAAACAAAAAAAGTGGAAAATTGGGGAAAATTAGCAAGGGCAGGTGTGATCATAGGAAGAAATACACAGGTAACAGGGTAAGATGTTCAGAATTAAACAGGACAGAGAGCCTGGAAAAGAAGTCTTGGAATTTAGCTACAAAGAAAAACATATCCACTTTGCCTGGAGGCAAATAAAACTTTCTTGTAAGATCTGTGTCTGTAACTCATCTTTAGAGCAATCCTTTGACCTGGGTGGTTTCTATTTTAAAAGAGTCTTCTCCATTCCTCTAAAACAAAAGGAAACTCAGAAGTCTGTTCTCATCTCACAGAAATGCATTTGGTTGCTTAGCAAGGGTATAAATGCTGTAACAGTAAGTTTGATCTTAGACTCATGTACCCCTGCCTCTGAGCTACAAGAGGTGGCCCATTTGAGAAGAGAGTGTTATAGGGAGAGACAGGGGTTTGTACATCTTCCCCGCACTTCCCCGAGTGAATTTAATTTGTGTTCAGTCTCCCTGCTCAGCTAGAAATGCGAATTCTTGAAATGAGCCTGTGTTATTTAAATCGTAGTTCCCATTCCCCAAGAAAACCTGTGTATTCTCTTGCGTTCTTACTTCTGTCATTTATTTGCAACCTGTGGCTACGATGGCAGAGTACAGAAAACGAGTCAGAGCTCCAAAGTCTACGGGACACCTGGGCGGCTCAGTCAGTTAAGCCTCCGACTCTTGATTTTGGTTCAGGTCATAATCTCAAGGTTCATGAGTTCAAGCCCCGCATCAGACTCTGTGCTGAGCATGGAGCCTGCTTAAGATTCTCTCTCCCTTTCTCTCTCTGCTCTTCTTTCGCTTGCACACATGTGCACGCTCTCTCTCAAAATAAATAAATAAACTTAAGATAAAAGAATTGCATAGTCTATAAGATTATGTCACCCCTTTCCTCAAAAGCAACCGAATGGCCTTACCCTCCCCTTAGAATAAAATCCTCACTCTTCATCATGACCTTGGGGATCCTGCATCATTTGGTCCTACCGACCTCTTAAATCCATCATGCGTCATTCTCTCCTCCTTCCCCTGTGTTCTAGCCTCACTTCCTCCTTTCTGAACCTCAGACAGACTGGGTTTGCCCCCAGCTCAGGGCCTCTGTGCTCACTATTCTCTTTTTATGGAAGGACCTGGCACTCCGCCTTATTTAGTCTGCGCCCTGGTCTCCATTTCGATCTCTACTCAAACACCCCCTCTTTGGAGATATGTGCAGTGGCCACTCTATAGCCTACGTCCCACGCAGCGCTTCACCCTCCTTCCCCCGCACCTGTGGTACTGTCTGTGCAGTACCTATCTTTCCCCAAAGTTACTAGCCATTTATGTTGGTCTCCTCCAAAGAATGTGAGCTCCCTCTGTCCAGGCCAGTGGAGTATTCTTAGAACCTCGGAGGTCGCCTGACTACAATCCTTTGAGCTTTTCTTCCTGCTCTCTGTGATCCTTGAGGTCACTCTTTTTTTTTCTCTCTCTCTCTCTGAAAATTGAGATCACTACACAAGGTGTCTGAATGGAATTCTTTCCGGCTGGAGGGCTGTCGGTCAGCAGCCTTGGCAGAAAAGATTGGAGCAGAATGATTTGACACGTCACACCCCCAATTCTTGCTTTCTGCCATCAGACGGGAGATAAAGAACTTTGAACACAATAACTGTGTTTTTCTGGCCAGAGCTTCAAAATCATTTTTTCTTTCACAGAAAGCTGCTAGAAATGGACATGCTACTTTGAGATTTTTATACAAAAGGTCACCTGTCCACAGTCAAGTGAACCGGGAGGGAGGAGGCAGTAATTACCTCCCGTCCCCACAGCCTCTTGCCGCGTGTGAGGCCCACTCAGCCATTGCACACTCTTGAAATTCAAGGCACAGAGATGCGTGGGACTTCTGAACTTCTTTACCTCGTTTCCTGACCTATTTTTAAACCCGGGTAGGGGGAAATGGTGATTTATTCTTGTTAAATGTGCAGTCTTCATCCCGGATTTGGTGTCCGCAAAGGGCCACTATCTCCCCTCCCCGGGATGCTCATTTGTTCATTCAAGAAGGCATCTTTGTGGAAATCATGGGCACAATTCTCTAGACATTCCTAGACTTGGGATTCAGGTGACTTTTCCTAAGAAAAATCGGCTCAATCTGCACCTGGGCCAGGTTTCATAAAAAAGTGGCACTGTCTTCCTCTTGGCTCCTGATCCCCCCAAAGATGAATTCTCAGGCAACTGCTTTCTAGGAATCATCAGCTAATTAGTGGAGAAGCTCCCATAATGCCCAGGTAGTGCCCAAGCAAGTCTGACACGCAAGCATCTCCTGGGTGGACTCACCTTCTCCAGCCTTGTGTCCATCCATCCGTCCACCATTGCTGATGACAGACATCCCCCAACCAGGCCGGGGGAGGGTCAGGGGAGAGGAAGCCAGGTTCAGAGGCACAAGAAAGCAATGCCAGCGTGTTTGACATACATTGTCACACCCTCCTCATCACCCTGACTGACGGCTGACTGTAATGAATGAGAAATGTGCACATTTATTTTAAAAGATGGCTAGCCTCACACAGCACCTTTAAACTTCACCGGTGTCATCACATTCTTTCCCAGAAGGCAATCTGGACCACGTTTGGATCTGGGGGACTCATGTCCCTGCCGTGCAGGATGAAGCAGCCAGGAGACTTTCATGGACCTCGATCGGGAGATTCATCTGGGTCAGGAGATGCTGTGCGACTTGTCTGTTAAATCTCCTCCTGGAGAAAGTCTGCAAGGAGCCTACTGGGTGGTCCAGCACCGGCTCAGAGGCCCAGCAAAGTCCGCAGAGGTTTGTTTCTTTTATGGACCGAGCCTGCAGGGAAGGAACAAAGTCACTCACCCTGCTGTTAAGGATTTGGAGAATTTTGGTAACAGGCCCAATGAACAATGAAAATGAGATGGACTCTTACAACACAGGTGGTCAATGTCATTAAATATTAGCAATGACAGGACTTCACGGGTCCCTTCTCCGTCATGCAACTGTCACAGGGACTTGGCTCCACCCACGTTTTATGTCTTCATTCTGATCTTGAGATACTCCCTGTCACTGCTCCTTGGGATGAATTAAGAACAGTCTGTACTGCAAATAAGCAAATTACGTCTGTGAGCACAGAGAGCCTACCACCCTGCCTGACTGCAGCTCACATGACTAAGCAGAGCTGAATCCATGGAAAGGTCTTAGAAATGTGCAGATCGCTGTTTTGTCTTGACAATTGCATCAGACTCAACAAAAACACACTTCCTCCATCATGTTTCTGGTGAATCCACTTATTACATTCAGATACATAAGGAAGAGTTGATTTTTTTCTCTTTCATTTATTTTAACAGCTTTACTGAGGTATAATTGAGATACAGACATTCTACACGCTTAAAAGTGCATAAACTCTTTTCTCTGGACAGCCAGAGGCTATTTTAAAAGCCTCTTGGGTGGCAAAGAAGGGGATCACCCTGGTAGTTGCCATGAAATAGCGGGTTGCACCCCGTAGAGAGGCGGCACCTAGAAACGCATGTCAGAGCCTGTCCACCTGGGCTCTGCATCCTTGAAATGGTCTCTGTATTCTCCATTTTGGCCTAAATAAAAAGCAAAAAGCAATCTTGCAGCTTACCAGAAACCTGAATATATTTACTACATAAGATACAATCCAAATAAGATGATTCTAAATATAAAGTGCTTCTTCACAATGAGAAGATGAAGGGAAAAATGAGAAGATATAAACTTTAGAAATGTAGATGAGAAAGTCAGTATTTTTTTTAAAAAATAATGTTTATTTATTTTTTTTAAAAAAAAATTTTTAATGTTTTATTTATTTCTAGGAGAGAGAGAGAGACAGCGTGAGCAGGGGAGGGTCAGAGAGAGGGAGTCACAGACTGAAACAGGCTCCAGGCTCTGAGCTGGCAGTCAGCACAGAGCCCGACGCGGGGCTCGAACCCACAAACCGCGAGATCATGACCTAAGCGAAAGTCTGATGCTTAACCGACTAAGCTACCCAGGCGCCCCAATGTTTATTTATTTTTGAGAGAGAGAGAGACAGAGCACAAGCGGGAGAGGGGCAGAGAGAGAGGGAGACACAGAATCTGAAGCAGCTCCAGGCTCTGAGCTGTCAGCACAGAGCCCGACCTGGGACTCTAACTCATGAACCATGAGATCATGACCTGAGCCAAAATCAGACTCTTAGCCAACTGAGCCACCCATGTGCCCCGAGAAAGTCAGTATTTAAAGTAGTGACTGCATCGTATGTTTTTTATTTTATTTTATTTATTTATTTATTTATTTTTTTTAATGCTTTTTATTTATTTCTAGGAGAGAGAGACAGAGTGAGCAGGGGAGGGTCAGAAAGAGAGGGAGTCACAGACTGAAACAGGCTCCAGGCTCTGAGCTGGCAGTCAGCACAGAGCCTGACGCGGGGCTCGAACCCACGAACCGCGAGATCATGACCTAAGCGAAAGTCTGATGCTTAACCGACTAAGCCACCCGGGCGCCCCAATATGTACCTCTTTTAAATTAGCACATTAGGGATACTGCCCTTTCCACCCCCATCTTTCCCCGAGCGCTCTATTTAAATTCATTATCCATATTTTTGGCATCGCGGTCCACCTCTCCAGAGCACTGGTCGAAGGCAGTGTTCCAGATCACGATGGCTTTCACATTTTGCTGGGTTGTTGGAAACGTTTCACATCTGTGTGTGAGTTGTTCCTGGATGAGGGGTTCCACGCAGGGCCCTCAGATTTGTGTGACACGAGAGCGCATGTTTTATTGCCCGGGGGCATCAGTGACAGTATTTCTTTCTCTTGATGATCTTTTTGAAAGGCTGTTGAAAAATAAGTAAAGAAAAATAAGAAAAGAAAAAAAAAGAAGCCTTTCTGATAACAGTAACATGCAATAGTTTGCAACTGTCATGGTCCAGGAACGGCTATGAAATCTACAGAATCTCAGCTCCTCTCTCTGTCTCTCCCTCCCACCACCCCCGTTCTACCCCCCCACTTCCTCCCTCCCTTCTGTCCCCTTTCCTCCACTCTCTTCCCCTGCTACACTCATCTTCTTCTTCCTGTTTAGCCTCAAGCTCTGGGATCAATATGCATCTAAACCTGCCACTGATTCAAGTCATCTTGTGTTGAACGTGTTTTCTCAAAACCTTATTTTCTGTGTTGTCCCTCAAAATCAAATGTCTGAGAAAGAATTCACCAGTCCCAGAGCTCTGATATAAGATGCCTCCTCTTTCCTGGGGGAAATATGGCTTCAGGGGAAAAAAGTCCCTCAGCGTGTGTATTTTGGCTGGTATTGGAGTGACCAAATGCCACCAGATCAAGTGATAAAGGCAGCTGGAGACCTGGGCGGGGGGCCATCTGGTGGCTGCCAAACTTGGTTGATGTCAGCTCCTTGCAGATTCACAGGCACTCAGCAGAGCCCCCCCGGAAACTGATTTTCAGGAAATGGTCCAAGATGATGTCGATGCTTAGCTAGAATTGGGGACGCTGCTCGGGGCAACAAAGGACCGCATTTTCCCAGCAGAGGCTACCGCTTGCCCTGGTTGATACACTTGCTTGTTTCCGACCTTGCAACTCTCCAAAAGGGTTTCCTGCCAGAGTTCAAGTCGGCTCTCTGCTTCGGAGAAATTATACTTTACTGGAAATAGATCCTAGAACAATTACTTCAAGTAGCTTTCTCGCCATGTGACAAATGACGGGGTTCCAAAGCAGGAATGAGCCAGAGAAGGCAAGGTGTTTACGAAAACAACGGCCAGTAATTGCACCGGATCTTTCTAGCTGTCAGAACCAGGATCAGATGATGTGAACACTGGGGATGCCGGGAAAAAACACATTTTCTTCCATTCCTTCTGCCCCAAGATATTTCCAGACATATTTGCTGGAATTCCCAGGAGTGCTTCATGTCTGCAAATATGCTCGGTTACCTAAAATACAAGAAGTCACTTCATTCTGTTGCCGTCGCTAATGCTGTCGCAGAAAATCAGAAAAAAATATTTTGAGTGGTGTAATATGAACCTGAGAGATGAATCCAGAGGATGTTTTAAAATGCCACGCTTGAAGAGATTTAATTATATTGTTATGACTAACTCCAGAATTCAGCACTGCCAATACAGTACGTCTTGTTTTCAGTGGTTTTCTTTTAATGAATAGACTATTTTTAGAGCAGTGTTAGGTTTGCGGAAACACTAAGCGGGAAGTAGAGCCTTTCCATACACAGCCCCCCGCCCCCATTGCATAGCATCTGTCACTAGCATCTGACACCATGTGCCAGGTGTGTTACACTTGATGAGCGAATGTTGATACAACGGTGTCCACTAAAGTCCACGGTGTACATCAGAGTTCACCCATTTTGTGAGTTTTGACAGAGGGATAAGGACGCGTACCCACCATGGTATCGTACAGAATAGTGTCGCTGCACTAAAATCGCTCATTCCTTCACCTCTTTGTCCCTTGCTCCCACCCTCGAGCCCCCGCCCACCACTGATCTTTGTACCGTCTGGAATCATACGGTACGCAGCCCCTGCAGACTGGCTTCTTTCACTCCGTGATACGCATCTTAGGTTCCTCCGTGTCTTTTCACAGCTCGATAGCTCGGTTCTTTTTCCCAAATAATATCGCATTTAGAGGGACTGTTTACCCATATGCCCGGGGAAGGCGTGGCCTAGGCTTTTGAACGAGGTATGTGGTGGTGAGAATGTTGGGGCTGAGCGTTCTTTCCCAAAGGAGAATGAAAATGCCCCTTACTGTCACTTAACGCTGGCCTTGCGTCTTGTCAGCGATCAGAGTCCTGGCCTAAGCCCAAGTAAGTGTAAACTAATTTTCCTTCAGTGTCTTTGTTGTTTGTAGCTCAAACATTGAATACAAAGAAGACGAGGGGTGGGGAGCGGAGATGCTTACAAAGAGCAAGTTCATTTTTACTTGCGGGGATTTAAAGAATAGACTTCTCGGCTCTGATGGGCCAGCATCGAGCAGACCCACCTTCCCACTAAGAACAAATAAATCAAGTGGATGAAATACCGATTTAAATGACGTCTGTTTACAGCATTTCAGAGCTACCTGCTCCGCCAGGTCCTGAGGGGCTGGGTCCACACAAGGGAAAGGAAGCGAGGGAAGGTGAGCCCAGCACTTGCTGGTTCCTTAGCGGTCAAGGGCGGGGCAGCGATACTGAATACAAAGTGTAAGCACTGGATGGAACTTTCCTGGATCCTCTGGTTTGACAGCCCTGAGTCCCCGTGGCCAAGGCGGTCAGAGTCTGAGAGAATGGGAATGTGGAAAAGTGGCCGTGACAGTGTAAATCCCTTCAACACTCCAGGCACTCACTTATCTGTAACCAGTTAGTGTAAATCCACAGAAAGCAGCCGCTAAACAAACAAACAAACAAACAAACAAACAAACACAAAAAGCAAACATACAAGAAAAAATCTGTGAGAAAAGTAAAGTTTAGGGAATGAATTTCACTCCGGCCTGTTTTGCACATAGTCTGCGGGTGTATCTTTTCCTCTTGTTGTCTGAAATGCCATCCCCTGTATTTTTCCAGAGCACAAACTCACTGTAGACCTGACAAGTTCAAGTCTGCAGAGGACCCACGATCTACAGTGACAAAGCAGCCAGCCCCAGCTCGCCCCCGTTAGTTTTAAGGATAGCAGTGGCCAGACATTCCATTATTTTCTTGTTTCGCTCATTTCCAGGGCTCTAAATCAGCCACACGTGAAAGGAAAATATAATGCCCTTGCCCAGGAAATGTCGCGATGGTGCCGGGGGAGTCCTAGGTTACGAACACTGTTAGCTTCAATAAATCACGCAAGCCTCGTGCTTAAGGTCAGTATTTCATCCTGGAAGTCTTCGTTGCTGCCTGGTAATTCAGGGCGTCACTGTCTGAGTCACCTCTCTGGGGCTACTTTGGAGGACTTCTTTGTACTGCCAGGCCGGTTCCTTGAACGTGAGCTCTGGCATAGGGGCGCCTGGGTGGCTCACTCATTTAAGCATCCGACTCTTGATCTCAGGATTGTGAGTTCAAGCCCTGCACTGGGCTCCACACGGGCTGTATGGAATTTCAAGCTCCAGTGATAAAAATCTGCTTCTATTTTTGCCTTAACTTTGTAGTTTTAGTTGAAATTGTTACATAAGCCTGCCTTAAAAAAAAAAAAGAAGAAGAAAAAGAAAAAAAAGAAAGTTGTGTGGTTGGTGTTTTTACCCTAGTTGAGCTCTCTGTCTAATCTCTGCATCTCAAAATGCTGCCCAAGGTAATAGTAGAGAACCTCAGACTCTAGCCGGATTTCTGGGACTCAGTTCTGCTCTGACGCTCACTCGCCGTGTGCCTCTCTGTCTTTCTTCATTTTTAAAGATGAGGCAAAAAGCTTTGACGTGACAGAAAATACACCAGTGCCAGTTTGGGGCACCTTCCAACGTCCTGAAAAATCACTGATTTCTGCCAGACACCGCGGCCTGAGACATCTGAGCATATGGGAGACAATCACCCACAGTCCCGCAGAGAGAGAGAGAGAGAACCATTGGCTCAGTCGTGATCATGTGACATTCAGCATCAGGTAAGACTTGTATTGCAAGACACGGCTCATTTCTCAAGGTAAAATTTATTACAAATGTTCGCTCATCTTGCAGGACACGTGCAGAACAAGTCACTCACAATCCAAGGTTTTCCTGGATTCTTTTAAGCGGTTTTAAATACAGATTAGGGGCGCCTGGGTGGCTTAGTCGGTTAAGCGTCTGACTTTCGCTTAGGTCATGATCTCGCGGTTCGTGGGTTCGAGCCCCGCGTCGGGCTATGTGCTGACTGCCAGCTCAGAGCCTGGAGCCTGTTTCAGTCTGTGACTCCCTCTCTCTCTGACCCTCCCCTGCTCACACTGTCTCTCTCTCTCTCTCCTAGAAATAAATAAAAACATTAAAAAAAATTATAAAAAAAAATAAATAAATACAGATTAAGGACCTCTTCAAATTTAATATTGTTTGGTATTACCAACTTTCTGGTAAACCTTCAAAACTCCTTGAAATTTTAATTTGGGATACTGTGCTTGCCCCATGTAAATTAACATGTCAAGCCTTTATATCCAGCCTGTTTCCATTAAAGTCAACAAATCTTATAAGTAGATATTTACCACGTAGTGTAGGTTGTGGAGTTGAGTTCATACATGTTAAGCAGTTAGACACGGCATAGAGTAAATGCTTGACAACCACTAATTATTACTACTTGCATGTTCTCCAAGCATCTGTTGTAATTTTAAAGAATTTGTTATTTAGGGGCACCTGGGTGGCTCAGTGGGTTGGGCGTCCGACTTTGGCTCAGGTCATGATCTCACAGTTTGTGAGTTCAGGCCCCACATCAGGCTCTGTGCTGACAGCTCAGAGCCTGGAGCCTACTTCGGATTCTGTGTCTCCCTCTCTCTCTCTCTCTGCCCCTCCCCTGCTCACATTGTGTGTTTGTGTGTCTCTCTCAAAATAAATAGACTTTTTTCTTTATAAATATTTTTATTTATTTGTAGGAGAGAGAGAGAGAGACAGTGTGAGCAGGGGAGGGTCAGAGAGAGAGGGAGATACAGACTCTGAAATAGGCTCCAGGCTCTGTGCTGGCAGTCAGCACAGAGCCTGACACGGGGGCTCAAACCCACGAACCGTGAGATCATGACCTAAGCGAAAGTCGGCCGCTTAACCGACTAAGCCACCCAGGCGCCCCTAAATAGACATTTAAAAAACAAAAACTTTGTTATTAAGAAAATGGAGATATAATTGCTGTGTGATGTATCCCTTTTAGGGAGACCGCATAATGATTCGATCTGTGAATAGTGGCAAAATGATCACCACAGTGTTCAGGTACCATCCATCATTTCACATAGATACATTGATTTCTCGTGGTGAGAACGTTTGAGATCTACTCTCTCAGCAACTTTCAAATATGCAATCTGTACAGTATTGTTAATTACTCTCCTCATGCTGTGCATCACACCCCAGGACTTACTCACCTCGGAGCAGGGAGTCTGTACCTTTTGGCCACCTTCACTCATTACTATTAATATCAGTATCTACCTTTATTCTGGGCATAAAGAAGACTTTTAAAATACTCTTGCTTCATTGTTTCTGACATCCACTGACCTACCAACGTATGGACTCCTAAAGCAGCCAGCATCTGTTTTTTCATCTGTTAAGATAGATTTTACCTCTGGGGGCTGGGGGTGGGGGGGAAGAATCAGAATGAAATTTGGAAAACAATGGCTTTAACTCTATTTGTACTTCTAATTGTTATTTTCTTTGAGCTAAATATTGTGGATACACCTCTTTTATTCTTTATGGGTTTTTTTGTGTGCTGGACATTTTTCACAGTAGTTTCTCTAAAAGGAAGGGGAAAATGAAAAAAGAGAAACGTTTATTGGTTAAGTAGTAAATGAAACAACATTTCCCGGGTGGACAATCTGCTTGCTAATTTCCATTAGGAGGGTAACGTGTTTCTGATGAACATCATCGCATTAGAGGAAAATTCTTAAGGCTCCCCACGCACATCCCTCTGCACTATTCCCCCATATGCTCCGAATGTTGTGTGAGGTTGGGACTTATTAGGCGCTTCTGTTTTTCTGTGTTTTTCACTTGATCTGAAGCACGGAGCCATCACAGAGAATGTTTTCCATACGTCTCCTGTAACCGTGAACAGGTTCTAACTTCTGTGCGTAGCAGAAGCATCCGAATGGGTCTGGCCGTGGTGAGAGCCCCTTACTGAGAAGTCCACTGAATAGAGTGATTGCATGGACATAACGAGGGGGCCCCGTGCCATGTGAAATTATAAATAGCAGTGACAGTGTGATTTGCACTCCGTTATGACACAGTAGCTCATTATGGCTCCGTTTCCATCCCCTTCATTAACAGGCTCATCTGTTAGTCTGATAGAAGCCCCTTCTGTGTTAGAGGCAGTGTCTCGCTCAGACGGATGCCCGGGAGCTCGGGCTGACGGAAAGCGGGTGTTCGTGGTGCCGAGGGGAGGGCACGGGGCTAAGGGGCACCCCAGAGTGTGTCTACACCCCAGCCACTCAGAAGCAGAGAGGGGCCATGGTGCAGATCTTCTCTTTGATTCATGCGTTCTCCACTCCCTTCCACTGCAGGGAACTCTTACAATAAATAAATGACTGAGATGTCCCCGCCCCCAGTCCGTGTCTTCTTGCAGACAGAATAGGGAGACACAGCCACTGTCGGGGGTCCCTCACCAGTGGGCGTAGCTGTGGAGGCCGTGACCGGGGGTGGAAACCGTGTTCCCGCTGCCTGGAGGAGGGAGCGGTATAGTCTGGGCACCCTCAATCCTGTGGCTGCCTACCACACCTCATTCCCACGCGCCTGAAATCCACGAGCCGGTTAGGACCGGTTAGGGTGCTCGTGGAACGGAAGACGGGCATCGGGTTCTGGACACGCAGCCCGCGAGCCTGTCCCCAGCGCAGCACCCCTGCGCCCTGAGCCACAATGCAGCCGCATTCCTTCCTGGCGCCGAGCGCATTCCCGGAGTGGGTGCCGGAGGCTCAGGGATGGTATCTTAGACAGACTGGAGTTACTACCCCTCCGCATGTTAGTTCCAACACAGGCCCCGCAGCTCAGAGGATCAGCGGCAATTCTGGGAAGTGGGGCAGAGCCCCATAGTCATAGACACACCCAGACATCCAGGCACCCCACTGTCCTGTTTAGCAAATCCAAGGGCCCACAGACTGTAACCAAACAAGATCTGATTCAGGCCCTGGTTAATAATGTAAAGTAAGGGCAACCGAGTCAGCTAAGCCTGTTCCACAGTTTAGTGATACACAGCAACCTCCCCCGTTTACAGATGAGGAAGCCACATCTTCTCAGTCATTGGGGGGTTTGCCAGGTCCAATTTGCTCACCGGCTCACCGGAAGTATTTTGGTTGACCCTGGAGATTTAGGATTCCCCAACACCTGCTCATTTTCTTAGATTTTTCTCACCCAGTGTCCCTCTTCGAGCTGCCAGGGAAGGTCTCTGGAGAAAGAGACTGCCCCTGACCGGAAAGATGTCACCAGATTTTCTAACCAAGGGACCATTTCACTGTTACTTGGAAGTGTCCACAAGTGGATTTTTGTAAGATCAGTGAGCCTCTTATCTGCCTCCCCAGCCCGTTCAGAAGCGTTGCTGTGAATGTCAGAGACAGGTGGTGGGTGCTTATAAACCAGAGAGTGAACGAGCAGGGTGCTGGGGACTGAGGGGGAGGCCATGGGATTTCCATGACTGCTCTGCTCAATGCAATGACTGCACCACACCAGACAACATGGAAGCCCATGGTTAGGTGAGGGGTGTGTGTGTGTGTGTGTGTGTGTGTGTGTGTGTGCGTGCACGTGTGCATGTGTGAAAGAGAGAGAGAGACGGGGTAGGAGTAAGTAGACTGATCCAAGGAGACAGACACAGAGAGGTAATGTGGATCTGATTTTCCCAAAATCTTTGATCCATTTTCAACAGAGAGAAACGAGCAGTTTAAGGTACACCAGCGACGCATTCGCACTGCTAAGATGACTGCCCCCATCACGTCCGCGTGCCCTAGGAGATGGCGCTTTATCACCAATCTGTCTGTTGTTGCTGTTTTTCCTCTTAGACAACCTGACATCCCTGTCTCAGCTTCCACTGCTCCAGAACTTGGGTTTTCCTTCTGTAAAGAATGATTCTCAGGCCGCCTGGGCGGCTCAGTCGGTTGAGCATCCAACTCCGGCTCATGTCATGATCTCACGGTCTGTGAGTTCGGGCCTCGCGTCAGGCTTTCCGTGCTGACAGCTCAGAGCTTGGAGCTGCTTCAGATTGTGTCTCCCTCTCTCTCTGCCCCTCCCCTGCTCACGCTCTGTCTCTCTGGCCTTCAAAAATAAATAAAACTTGGGGCGCCTGGGTGGCTTAGTCGGTTAAGCGTCCGACTTTCGCTTAGGTCATGATCTCGCGGTTCGTGGGTTCGAGCCCCGCATCGGGCTCTGTGCTGACTGCCAGCTCAGAGCCTGGAGCCTGTTTCAGAGTCTGTGACTCCCTCTCTCTCTGACCCTCCCCTGCTCACGCTGTCTCTCTCTCCTAGAAATAAATAAAACATTAAAAAAAAATTAAGACAAAAATAAATAAAACTTAAAAAAAAAAGTTAAAGAAAAAAGAATGACTCGTACACTATTTTGTGGACAGGATTTGGGCTCACTGCACGCATGTTGCACACCAGCCTTGCAAAGTAGCGCAGGATCCGTATCTGGGCACAGATGGGGTGATCATGCGCTGAAGGGACACAGAGCAGGACAAGGTGGAATGACAGGCGACTGAGGGGTGGCTGCTGGCTACCTAGGGTGGTTGGGAAAGTCCTTTTTGTGGAAGCAACATTTCAGCAGTGACTTGAATGAAAAGAAGCAGTGGGAGAAGAAAGTTCTCTGGGTAGAGGGAAGGCTGGCCACAAATCTGTCTACTGTCCTCAGCATGACCCCACGTGACCGGACCTGGTGGTTGCCTGCTCCTGGTTTGAACTGTTAACGTGGGTCTAGAAGGCAGGTCACAGGGGTGCCGGCCGTGGCTACCTTGGGCGGAAGAGAATTTTCTTCACTGCGCGAACAATTGCTCTTTGAGGCTTTCCCAACAACTACATCATATTGTATATTAAGAACTCTAAGTTACTTAATTTATTGGTGCATCTTGTACCCTCTACCTCAGCCTTCATGCAATGAGTCTTGACACTGGCTGAACACACGTTTGCCAGATTGGTTTCCTTGGCACCAACAAGAAACTCTCCGGAAGAGAAGGAAAAGAAGCTATTGATTTTTTTTTCTTTGCAAACTCCAACACTTGTGTTCTCACATTTCAGCAACATGGGTAAATTCATCACAAACCAATGTACCCTGAATCCCTTGTCCCCCACCCTGATTTCCCGATGCAGTTGCCATGGGAACACACATGCACATTCAGTAGAGGTGCAGAGGTTCTGACATGCAGGGTAAGAGAAGGAAGACAGGCAGTGAGTGGGGGTGGACACAGGGAACAATTGCGGCCTCAGGTGCGTCTCATCCACCGCTTAGGAGTGGCTGCCAGGGGCAGCCTCACTTGGGCATCAGAAATCTGGAGTTATCGGCTGCAGAGAGGAGGCTGAGAATCCATCCAGAGGAGAACCCATGTTTTCTCCTTTGCTACCAAATTCAAAGAGGACACGGCGAATGCTGGGAGTGGCTCCAGAGTCGACACTGGATGGCCGTGTCTTCATGACGGAGACAGTATGAGGCAGAGGTGGCTCTGGCTATGTGGGACTGTGTGTCCTTGACAATCTGTAGAGTGCAGGGCAGTGGAGCATTCTAATAACAAGAATTTTGAATCACACGTTATTTTGGTAAATTTGCCATAGACCCGATCTGTGTTGATTTTTCTGTCCACTTCTAGTTTCATCTACTTATTTAAAAAATTTTTTTAAAGACAACTTTTATGTTTCCAACGTTTATTTATTTTTGAGAGGGAGAGAGACAGAGCCTGAGCAGAGGAGGGGCAGAGAGAGAGGGAGACACAGAATCGGAAGCAGCTCCAGGCTCTGAGCTATCAGCACAGAGCCTGATGTGGGGCTTGAACTCACAAACTGTGAGATCATGACCTGAGCCAAAGTCGGATACTCAACTGATTGAGCCACCCAAGTGCCCTTCATCCCCTATTTAAATCTATCATTGCTTTAGTAAGGTATTTTTGGAAATTGATATTGATCTTTCCACCAGTGAAATGGAGGAATATGGTCTTTACCGGGGTAGTTAATGAGGCTTCAGTGTGTGAGCAGGGACAGGTAGAGCCCTTGTCTCTGACAAGGTAGCATGCGAGTGTCACGACTGCTCCAGAAAACAGGGGCCGAGACACAGGTACGGGCTGAGTGACGACTGCAACCTAGATGGGCTTCCGTGTTAACTCCCATAACACAAGGTCTTCAAGTATCAGGAGCTCAAATCGGTACGCATTATCTATTTTGTATTTAAATTTGTCTTAAAAACTATGTTTAGATCTTTTACTTTCTCCTTGTAAAAAGAAATGCTACAAATGGGGACATAAAAAAATTAGCATCATTAAATCATTAGATGAGGAGGAAATTAGAAATAGAATAGGCAAAGCTGATTGTGGGGATAGAGATCTCTGTAAGACCCTCCCAATGTTTTCTGAAACCTAAATTTAAACCTAACAAAACCCAAAACTAAAATTTCTAAGGAAATTTTAAAACATCCGTTTTAAATGATAAAGCCTGTTTTGTAAAATAAGGTAATTATCGGGGGGCCTAGGGGGCTCCATTGGTGAAGCATCCGACTTGGTCTCAGGTCACGATCTTGAGATTCGTGAGTTGGAGCCCCACATTGGACTCGCTGCTGTTAGCCTGTCAGCACAGAGGCCACTTCTGAACCTCTGTTTTCCTCTCTCTGCCCCTCCCCAACTTGCACTCTCCCAAAAATAAATATTATATCTCTATCTCTATATCTATCTATCGATCGATCGATCGATCGATCTCTCTATCCATCTGTCTATATCTATCTATGTGGAATGGTATACCATCAAGTACTAACAACGGCAATGGGCATATGAGATATTTTTGCTTATTTCTTTTTCACTCACCTGCATTTTATACTTTCTATAACCAAGAATAGATCATCTCTATTATTTTAAGAGATTTAACAAAACAAACAAGGACCAAATGGGGCTTGGCAACAGACATCCCGAGAGCACACGAATGGGTCCAGGACCATCGTTTGTAAACGGTACCTCTGGAGGGGAAACATAATCGATCCCCCTATCGGACATTATTGACACCTACTCTGGGCTCTGGATTTGGAAGAAGAGACCGAACATAATGGAAAGCAACTCCGACCTCCTTTGACCAAGTGAAGTCATGGTCACACGTGCTCAAAGACAGTGATTCTTCAGTGAGATGTGACTGGTAAGAGGCGCAATATTGTAAATCGGGGGTTTTTCTTCCTGCACCATTTTATCACAAATAAACCTTTGAAAATTAAAATGGTATTTCCCCAGATTCCCAGAATGCTGTCGGTTGAGAAAAAGAGGCTAAAAATGTCAGTCACTATAGCATCTATCTTTCCTGTTGCCCCATGGCCCAGGCCTGAGTACCACTTAAATTCCACTGAGATCTTTCTTACAACTGTGAATGAAAATCCTTCCTTTAAAGATGCAAAAGGTATCTGATGGGTTTTACTGCCTTAAAATCAAATTGAAAATTAGCTCCATGTAGAGTCGCCAAGGGAGCCAACGTAAGCATAACGCTCCAGGTGCTCTGCCCAAAGTCACAGCTAAATGAGAAAAGGATCTGTTTCCTCGTCAGGTGTGTGTCTGATACAGGTTGTGAAGTTCCCTTCTCAAGATTGCTCTCTGGGAGGCTTGAAGACTCAACCACTGGTCTAGCTAAACCTGAGAAATGTTTGGGTTTGTGGCGGGGGGTTGGGGGGTGGGGAGGCGGACGAAGGGATAAAAACAAGTCAGTGGACTAGAGATTGAATGAGACAGAAAGTCTGGGAGAGGACATTTATTTCACAAAGGGGAGGGCAAGGTGGCAGGAAACTACACCCACCACTGAACCCAGCTAGGAAAGCTGGACTGGAAACTCTGAAGGGGTCAGAAAGCTACCAAGACAGTCAAGATTCAATCGAGGTCTTGTAGAGAAAGTAAACTCATTGACGGAAGTTCAACTTTCTAGCCCACTTTTCCCTTTGAGGCACGTTTGCTCCTTGAAACTGATGGGTCAGTGCCCTGAGGAGCCCAGCAGAAGACCCTCGAGTGGCAGCTAAGTAGAGCTTCTGGACGTATTCCAAGCTTGGAAGACAAAAATGAGAGGTCAGAGCTATCAAGGCGGCCAGCACTTTAGAGAAGCGCAGTCCCATAAAGAAAGGAAGACAACGAGAGCCGGGTGACTTAGCATGCTCGGTGACATGCTAAGAATGTAATCAGAAAGCTGTCTCTTAGAGGCTGGGGAAGCTGAGCTCTGATTTGACCAAAAATAGTCAAAAGGCAGTGTTGGAGCCTACCAAGAAGTTGTGCTTTAATGCAAAACAGGTTTTGCACGGGGGCCCTACGTGGCTAGGACTCAGGGTTAAGAGTGAACCAGAAATAAGGCCTTTGAAAAACCAAAATGCAACCTCAGATCTACTCCATGGCTGGATAAAGGTTAACTGCCTCCAGTCTGACTGCAGGCCGCGGCTAAAATAAAACCGCTGTTGAGGAATACGACATTTCCCAGAATTCTAACTTGTTTCACATAAAAGTTTGGCATTTAATACAGTAAATAAATTTTAAAAATCCCCTGAGAATTCTCATGTACTAGACCAAGAGAACATTAAAAGAAAAAAATCAGGAGGTCAGTGACTCTGTCAGTTAAGTGTCAGACTGTTGACTTTAGCTCAGCTCACGATCTCATGGTTTGTGGGATCGAGCCCCATGTCAGGCTCTGTGCTGGCACTGTGGAGCCTGCTTGGGATTCTCTTTCTCTCTCTCTCTCTGTCTTTCTTTTTCTGCCCCTTCCTGACTTGGGCTTTCTACTTTTTTAATCTCTTTCTCTCTCAAAACAACAACAATAATCAAGAGAAACAGACACATGAGTTATGGCAATATTTTAGTTTTTAGATATGGCTTTAAGAATCATGAATAAGGGGTGTCTGGGTGGCTCAGTTGGTTAGGTGTCAGACTTCGACTCAGGTCATGATCTCGCAGTCTGTGGGTTTGAGCCCCGTGTTGGGCTCCGTGCTGACAGCTCAGAGCCCGGAGCCTGTTTCAGATTCTGTGTCTCCCTCTCTCTCTGACCCTCCCCTGCTCACACTGTGTCTTTCTCTCTCTCTCAGAAATAAATAAAACATTAAAAAATTTTAAACGAATCATGATTAATATATTTCATAAATGGGACTAGAATAGTTCTATGGACATGGCATCTCAGAGAAAAAATAAAATAAAAATTTTAGGACAGAGGACATAATCGTTGAAAAAAAGTATTCCATAATTTTTAGCATTTATTTAGAGTCCTTGCAAAAGATTCAGGTAGGTGAGATTAATAAACCAGGGTATTAAACCTCAGGGTCTTTGACATTCTTCAGCTTTGGGGCCTCTGAGACAAATTTTAGTCTATGCCGTCTGTTATCTGGAAATAATTTCTCTTCCATTTGGATCCTGGCCTCTGGTTATGGACTAATTAGTTAACTCACATAAGTGTCAATAAATCAGTCATACTTTAAATGGAATCAATGAAGTTAATGAGATCTGCAAACATGCTGTAACTTGGTAAATGCTGCTTAACACTATCCAAATTATGGCGGGAGGGGGGTGGGATGGAGGAGGCGGACCTGAGACGTGCGGCGTGTCTGTAGGGCAACCTCAGGATGGCACACGCTGTGAAGGGAACAATCACACACCAAGAGCAGTTGATGGGATACCCTTTCCAGGACAGATGGCTGCCACTCACCCTGGTGCAACCTGCAATTTTTTTTTTTTACTTTATGATGGTGCAGAAACAATACACATTCAGTAGAAACCATACTTGCAGTTTTGAATTCGCTGTGTCCCAGGCTGGCGACCCGCAGCCCCGTCCCCTCCCGCGACGCTGGGCAGCAGCCGCCGCTCCTGGTCAGCCACGTGGTCAGGAGGGTCGGCAGGTGGTGCGTGGACGGCCACCTGCACCCACACGGCATCCTGTCTGTCACTTTCAGAGCAGGATTCTGTAAATTACACGCGATAACCAACACTTCCTTATAAAATAGGCTTTGTGGTGGATGATTGTGCCCAGCTGGAGGCTTGTGTCCATGTTCTGAGTACGTCTGAGATGGGCCAGGCTGCTCTGCGGAGTTCCCTATGGAAGGTGTGTTAAGTGCATTTTTGACTTCGATATTTTGGGATGTATCTCCACTGTAAATGTAGGAAGGCCCTTATGTACTGATTCAGGGGAAAATCCTCCCAGATCTCTCTCCCTTCGATTTTCGAGTGCGAGTCCACCTCCCCAAATCAGAGCACAAACGAAAATGGAGCTCAGTGCAGTGGAAACAGCCGCTCACGCCTGTGAAATTCATTTGTGCACCGATGGGAGGTAAAGGGACTCAGAGAAATTACTTTGCATTTAACACCGTGAGGTTCATTATTTGGCGTCTAAACCCACACAGATAAGAAACCGCAAATTAGGAAACAGGATAGAGCAACAGAGAGGTGATGTGATAGCTAATAGAGGCAATAAAATAAATCAGGACACACATTTACACATAGAGCAGAAACAAAAACTCAAAAAAGCATCGGTTTTGGCCTCTTATTATTGAAGCAGATCCCTCCTGACCTCAATAAACTCTACTGTCACCTCCATATTTCTTCACAGAATCAAAAGGAACATTTCTAATTGTTATATTGAGTCACGATTAGAAGGTTAAGTAATAATCAGTAGGGTATGTAATTAGTGTTGGGGAAAAAGTTATTACACAAATAATTCCACCCTGTCTGAAGTAAAAACACCTATATGGGACTTTTGATGTAAACGGTCTCTGTCAAAAACCTATTAATTCTCAGAACGACTTTATGTATTGCACCCATTATATGGATGGATTAAACCAGCTCAAGGGAGATGAGGTAACTTTCTCAAAGCCCCATCGAATAAGCGACGGAATCTGGATTTGAACCCGGTCTGGCCATGGCCCCTGTCATGTTCTCTACAATACACACAAGCCAATCCTCACCACTGGATCAGAAAAGCGATTCCACTCCTCTGAGGAGTAAAACCACTAAGTCAGAGCTATGTTTTCACACATAAGGTAAGCAAATACAGCTGCTGAGGTTAATGTTAGCACTGCCTTCGCTTAGCACCAGCTCCTGAGAGCTGAATAAAGCATTTTCGATGGGCAGATGGGCCAAACGCTCATTAGAAAAGAAATTCTACGGATGGATTAAGATGATAGAAACAGTGGTCAGAAAATAATATTGTGCTGATGTTACCAAACACCTGAAGACGTTCTCCTGGCTGCCCTACTCCGTATGCTTCGTGACTGCTGGCTTTTCAGAAGTGGCAAATAGGTTTGGGAGGGAAGACAGATGTGCAGAAGTGTGGCATGGAATAGACCATGGGGCTGCAGGGTAGAGGTGTTTGGATGTGGAGGAGAAGAGGGCCTTATATGAGTCCTGGTGCAGCCTCGATCAGCTCTCCTTTGTCGGGGAGATGAAAGTCTTGTTTGGGCTCGTCATCTTTAAACTGGGACGCCGGGTGGTGCAGTGGACAGAACAGTAACCAGCAGAGACACCCGTTCCCCGTGAAATATGCCGTGTTCCGCAGCAAAGGGGATTGAGCAGATGCAGCAAAGGCGATGGATGCTGAGGTCCCTCTGGATGATCTGGGTGTGGCTGATGTCATCAATGGGCCCTTAGAGGCGGGGACCGTCCTCTGCGGGGAAGCCTCTGGCTAGAGGCAGAGCAGGAAGACGGAGAGGTGCGCTGCGGCAGAGGGGAAGTCGAGAGATCACAAGTGTGAGAAGGTCTGGAGCTGCCCCGGGGGATGGCAGAAGGCCATGCCGTGAACCGAGCGAAGGGGCATGAAATATGCCACCCCCAGATATGCCAACGTTGGCGTGTTGATTATCGTGAATTAAAGTTACTTAGGAAACAGCTGGACCAGACAGGACACTGTGCTAGGTCCTCCCGAGAGCAGGACACAAGCCTCCCAGGCCCTCGCTCTGTACCAGCGGAGTAGAAGACATTCTTTGTTGTGGTTTTTCTAAGTTTATGTATTTATTTTGAGTGAGACAGAGACAGCATGAAGTGGGGAGAGGCAGAGACAGGGAGAGAGAGAATCCCAAGCAGGCTCCGCTCCACACTACCAGCCGATGTGGGGCTCGAACCCACGAAGCCATGAGATCATGACCTGAGCCAAAACCGAGAGTCTGACGCTTAACCTGCTGAGCCACCCAGGTGCCCTGAAGGCATTCATATCACCAGAAGTAGGGGACTTATGAGACCCAGAAGGCTGAATAAACAAGCTTTGTAACTTCAGTAATTCACTACCCAACCTCAAACTTCGTTGTCTCCTCAATTCTTCACAAGTTTACTGTCTCGGACGCCTGGGTGGCTCATTCGGTTGAGAAGCTAAGTCTTGATTTCTGCTCAGGTCATGATTCCAGGGTCATGGGATAGAGCCTTGCATCGATCTCTGTGCAGAGCGTGGAGCCAGCGTGCGATTCTCTCGCCCTCGTTCTCTCCCCCTCCCCTGCTCACACATGGGAGTACACTCTCTCTTTCTCTCAAAATAAATACACAATCATTAAAAAATAGATATGTAAAAATTAAGGGCACCTGGGTGGTTCGGTCGGTTACGCATCTGACTCCAGCTCGGGTCACGATCTCGCGGTTTGTGGGTTTGAGCCCCACATTGGGCTCTGTGCCGACAGCTCAGAGCCTGGAACCTGCTTCGGATTCTGTGTCTCCCTCTCTCTCTGCCCCTCCCCCGCTTGCGCTCCATCTCTCTCAAAAATAAATAAACGTTAAAAAATATTAACACAAATAAATAAACATTAAAAATATTAAAATAAATAATAAATAAGTAAAAGTTAAGAAAAAGAAATTTACGGTTTCTTTGCAAAAAGGTATAAAAGCTTCCTCCTTTTGTCACTTTGTTGAGTCTCACATCTTTGAAGCTCCTGTATGTATGAAATTAAATGTTTTTCTCCTGCTAATCTGTTTTATGACAGCTTAATTATTAAACCAGCCAGAGAACCTAGAAGGGAAAAGGAACTGTTAATCTGTTCCTGTTAATCTGTCTGATGCCACCGACACCCGACACCAGAAGTGTGGGCAGGTTCTAGAAGCCAGAAGACGCCCAGAGACACCTGTCAAGGAAATGGGACTTCCCAGCCTCGAGCTCAGCTCTGCCCACACCCGCAGTGAGCTTCAAAGCTGATTTATCCCCAGAGCTTCGAGGAACTCAGCCCTGCCAAAGCCTTGATTATAGTCAGGTGACATGTGTGTACAAAACCGTGAGATAAGAAATTTGTGTTGTCTTAAGCTTCTTGTCTGTGGTAATTTGTTTCGGCAGCAACAGGAACCTAAAACAAGAGCCACCCGCCTCGTGGATTGTTGTAAGAATTAAAGCGAGGACTCATGCATATTTCATAGGGCCGCGCCTGGCACACAGCTCATCTTCTCTCAGCGCTGGCTGCAGCAACTCGCCGTTGAGAAGGGGCAATATCCTCAAATAACCACCTAGCCCTTGGAAGACGCCCGATTCGTGTAATTATTCTTCTAGAAAAGAAATACTTACCCATGAACTCGAGGAGAGCTTATGGCTTTATGAAGCTACATGTTAGGACCCTCGGTTCTTGCCTCTCTTTTCTCATAGAGAATATCTATGGAGGAGCGTGTGTTGGCTAAGAAACAACTATGAGCTTAAGGAAATACAATAACCTTAAAGTAGTTCTGCTAGTGCTTCCGTGATTAGATGTACTCAAAATGGGAGCGCTTTCTTCTAAAGGGTCAGGCATCTTCAGAACTTCTCCGACCTTGAGTACCTCTCAAAAATTTTTAATGCTTATTTATTTTTGAGAGAGAGAGAGAGAGGGACAGAGAGAGAGAGAGAGAGAAAACAGAGGAGGGTCAGAGAGAGAGAGACTCAAAATCTGAAGCAGGCGCCAGGCTCGGAGCTGTCAGCACAGAGCCCAATGTAGGGCTCGAACCCACGAACTCTGAGATCATGACTTCCCAAAACATTTAAATGGGTCCCTTTTATATCTGTAGTGGGCACATTCCTAGAGGTGCTCAGGGCAGGCAGGGGGCAGCCTGAAGGACATGAGTCCTGGCCTCCTCCACCGAGCGGCACTCTATAAAATTACAGCATACATTTTTGAATGTCAAGTCAACTCATATGTCAGATCTCGGAACATTTGCCTTACAACAGCTAAATAATTAAATACTGGAATGGTTCAGCACCCTGCTTAGAGTTAAAATATCAGGATTTACATCACTCTTAGCCATGAACACATTTTTCAATGGCTTTAAAATGCTCACAATAACTAGAATGCCCTGACTAGCCCTTGTGCACACGATTTTTGAAGCCCATCAGCTCACGGAAACAAATGTATTAAGCCAGAATAATATGTCCACCACCAAGCAAAGATGAATCATTATTTAATGGAGCTTGAAATTACTTCAGTCTGTAAAGCATGGGGGGAAGAGACGTTTCACCTGCCTGCCCTGACCAGTGTTTATGCCTCCAATCTGCCTTGGAAGAATGATCGGGGTGGACATTAGGACACCAGAAAAGATCCATCAGTTATAAAACATGCTGATTGAAAGCCCTGGTTTTGCCCCAACCCCACTTTGTAGCAAGGATCGTGCTACCATTTTTCACAACTGAAAAATTATTTGTGGAATTTTCTAGGGGCTCCATCAGCAAAGAGGTGACATAAATGAAGGAGTGAAGCAGGAAGATGCATTCACCTGGAAGATGTGTGCAAACAGCGCATGATGACTTATAAATATCCCTTGAAGGTATGACGTGTGCCCATTTTAAAGATGGATAGAAGCTCCAGAAAGAACAAGTTCTCCACCCAGGGCATAATTCGCGTGGATGGTCTGGCAGGCAAATATCTATCTTCAATCGTAGTGGGTAATTTCCTAATGCAGAAGCATACTTTAAGGTATGAAATATTCGTGGAGTACCATACCTGTAACCATTAGACAGTGCATGGAGCCTTGCAATTGGCTACCTAGTTAGCGGCCTGAGCTACCTATAAAATTGTGCATACCATGTATTCATACACATCCAAATACATATCTCTTAGTTTTGTTTGCTCATATATTTAAATCGTGGGCCAGTAATTCATTATATCACAGCTGAGTAGATGACGGTACAAAGTCATGCCTATGGTTTGCAAGAGTTTACTAGCTGGGAGAAAGGAAGAAGATGATGATAATATCAGATAAAGGGGTCGCTATCAAAAAGTCTCTACAAAATTATCCAGTAGCACAGAGGATGGAAAGACTCCATGTAAAGCTAGAATCTTCAATGAGAGTGCCATAAAGTGGGGGAGGGGGGGAATGCACAGTGCATCAAAAGTAAAGATAGAGAAGAATGTCCTGGAAGGAAACAGTGTGTGGGGGAGGCACTGAGTGTCACAGCAGCCGTGAAAAAATAATCCAGTAATTATCAAGCCACAATAAATTCCCATAGCAAAATCATCTTTATTAAACATACAAAGCAAGGTAATTGGATCTCTTTAGAAATGGAATGATCTTAACATTTTGAGTATCCACTGCAGGCCAGAATCTCTTTAACAAAAATACTTGCAATATTTGACACACTCCTGCAAGATTGATACTGTTAGGTCTTGTTTATGGATGGAAAACAAAAAAACAGAGCAAACAGAAAAAAAATCCAAGAGTCAGACAGAGAAAGAAACCTGTTCAAAGCTGCTCTGATTACGGGATTTGAGTCTAGACTCATCAGTGCTGAAGTGTCTTAGCATCTTTATTGCTCATGTTATTTCATGACATAAAGGGAAGGAGAAAGAAAGGAAGGTAGCCTTCTTAAGGAAGCAAACTTCCTGATGATGCTTTGAAGAATATTTGACATGAGACTAGAACAGCATTCTATCCCTGTGTTTGATCTTCGGATTTTAATCACCTCCCCTATGTCAGGGCTCCAGCATCGCTGAGGAATATCTGCTCTGTTACGAACGAGCTCGTCCACCGCGGAAACAGAAATAGCAGCTGTGGGGACCCAGGAGCGAAGTGCTTAGGATAGAGAACTGATCAATCCTATCATTATTCACATAATTTCTAAAATGAGCTTGGATGTGTATTTCATCACCATTACTTGCCGCCATGGCCAAAATAAAGCATTTGTATCTGCACCGCCTCGGTGATAAGGACAGAGGTGGTTAGAAATACATGTGGACTGAGTAACCTCCACTTGGTAGCATTTTCAAAAATATACTTATCAGAAAACAGATAAAACAGCTACGAAGCATATGGATAATCATTAACTTCATAAGAAATCCAGAAATGCTAGATAAAAGCCCAATGTGTACTGTGTGCCTGTAATTCTGCGGAAGCCGGCACTCTCACTGAAGACAGCTAGAAATAGATGGATGGGGCAACTGGGGGGCTCAGTCGGTTAAGCCTCCGACTTCGGCTCAGGTCGTGATCTCGAGGTCTGTGAGTTCAAGCCCCGCGTCGGGCTCTGTGCTGACAGCTCGGAGCCTGGAGCCTGCTTCAGATTCTGTGTCTCCCTCTCTCTCTGCCCCTCTCATACTTGTGTTCTGTCTCTCTCTCAGAAATAAAGAAACATTAAAAAATCAAGGACAAGGTAAACAAGAATAATTGAAAAGCACAGACAAAACCAGAACCGAAAACTCCCATGAGGCGTTAATAATGAACTTGAGGCCAGGCCCCAGGAGGGAAGGTAACCACAGATGGTGGGGCCTCTTCTCTGGAAGGCAGTGCTGGAAAACGTGGCTTGTTTTCAACCTTGCAGGACAGGAGGTAAGGATTAGAATTTAGAGACCCACTTGCCTGGGGTGCCAGACGCAAGCCCCTTGCTTCACAAGGGGACCCTGGAGACCACATCCTCGGAGCAGGGGCGAGGCCGAAGTAGATGCTGTCATGCTGTCCCGGCCACATGCCTTCCCTCCTCTGTGCCACTTCCACACGCTGAGACAGGGGCTGCACCAGCTCGCGACTTTTCCCATGAAGACGTCGGCAGCGGTATTTATTATACTGTGTAGTTTCATTAGTCACTATTAATTGTTTAGAGTGCTTTTCCAAACTCATTAGCTGAGATCCTCCAGCTCGCTCAGATACTTTCAATTAATCCACTCACAGAGTTCTTTGTATCACAGCGAGTACAAGCTGGTTAATGGGCGATCAGCAGGGAGCGCCCGGTTTTCCCTTCTCCAGACCCGAAAACCGAGCAGGGACGGGGGTGATTTACACACAACTGGAGTGGATTGTGTGAACTCCTTTTCAAAGTCATGGGAAAAATAAAAGATTTAACAGCTCTTTTTACATTTAAGGCTTTCTGTAGTTTAGGGAGAGAGAAGTTGGTATCGATAGACTACATTATTCATTTTCAAAGCTCTCTGCAGTCTCCACGCATGAAAGTTGGGGAGGAACATAATAAAATACTGAATGGAAAAGCAGAAATAGCCCCTGCTTACCACTTTGGAATTTTCTTACATAAATGTGAGAAACATCCTTTGTATTCTGCATCCAGCTTCGATCAATTCCCCATTCTGCTCGGCTCTCCGAGTTTATGTTCATGGAGATTATAACTGGTGAATTTTGTGGGGAGGCCAGATGCTGAGCAAGACAGTCTCAGGTGGACAAGGGAGGGGCAGCCCTGGCCACGTGTCCCTCATCTGGGACACTTGCTTGGAAGCACACCAGCGGGCAGCTACACGGAGGGCGACCTGCCCAGCTAAGTCAGGGAGCATCCGGGTTCTGGAAGGAAGACTCAGAATCTTAACTGAATTCCTACTTCCCTCACTTATGGGGAAACTGTTAACTTCTCCATGACTCAGTTCCTTCCTTCCTTCCTTCTTTTCTTCCTTCCTTCCTTCTTTTCTCTCTCTTTCTTTTCCTTCCTTCCCTCCCTCCTCCCCTTTCCTCCTCTTTTGAGAAAGAGAGAGAGGGAGAGAGAGAGAGAGAGAGAGCAGAGGAAGGGAAGAGGGAGGGAGAGAGAGAATCCCAAACAGGCTCTGTACTGTCAGTTTCAGAGCCCGATGCAGGGCTTGAACTCATGAACCATGATATCATGATCTGAGCCAAAATCCAGGGTTGAACACTTAGCTGACTGAGCCACCCAGGTGCCCCTGATTCAATTTCTTCAATAGAGATAAGCCTATTCTTTTTTTTTTTTTAATGTTTTATTTATTTCTAGGAGAGAGAGAGAGAGACAGCGTGAGCAGGGGAGGGTCAGAGAGAGAGGGAGTCACAGACTGAAACAGGCTCCAGGCTCTGAGCTGGCAGTCAGCACAGAGCCCGACGCGGGGCTCGAACCCACGAACCGCGAGATCATGACCTAAGCAAAAGTTGGACGCTTCACCGACTGAGCCACCCAGGCGCCCCTTGAGATAAGCCTATTCTTGATCTATTTCGCCTTGTTTGAGTTTTGGCAAATTGTGTCTTACTGGGCATTGGGGAGTTTTTTTGTTTGATTTTTTAGAATTAATTTATTTATTTTGAGAGAGACAGAGACAGCATGAGAGGGGGAGGGACAGCGAGAGATGGAGAGAGAGAATCCCAAACAGGCTCTGCATTGTCAGTGTGGAGCCTGATGTGAGGCTCAAACCCATGAACAGTGAGATCATGACCTGAGCCAAAACCGAGAGTCAGACGCTTAACCGACTGAGCCCGCCAGGCGCCCCTTGTTGATTTCTTTCTTAAATTCACATTACTTCTTTATCTTCTGCTTACTTTGGTTTTAACTTGCTCTTCTCTTTCTAGTTTCCTAAGGTAGGAGATTAAGATTGCTGTTCTTAGATCTTTTTTCTTTCCTGATATAAGCATTCAATGCTGTAATAGTCCTTCTGTTTCTGCTTTTGCTCAATCCCATACATGCTCATCATATCATTCTTATTTAGCTCAAAATACTTCTTAATTTCTCCTGGGATTTCTTCTTTGACCCAGGTAGTGTTTGGAAGTGTGTTGTTTAATCTCTCTAATATGGGGATTTGCCAATGACCTTGTCATTGATTTCTGCTTTAATTGAATTGTGGCTTCCGAGCAGGCATTGTATGATTACCATTCTTTAAAATTTGTGCATCTGTGTTTTATGGCCCAGAATGTGGGTGATCTGGTGCATGTTCCATGTGTGCATGAGAAGAATGTGTATTCCTGCCTCAATGGTTTCATCCATAAAATGGGGATAAAAGTGCCTCTTATGTCATGGAATTGCTGGACCAGGGGGAGTACTTGCTGGCCACCCTCTGTGTAGACCTGTCTGATCTGTGGATGTATCTAGTTAGAACCTCATGGACCTCACACTTGCTGTTCCATATGCTTAGAGCCACTCTTCCAGGTCTTCCCATGGCTGGCTTCACCCCATCATTCAGGTTTCCTTCCTGGAGACGCTTTTATAACCAGCAACTACTGTCCCAGATTTATATTTGTGGTGACATTTGTCAGAGTCTGAAGTGGCTTTATTAGTTGCTTTTTGTGGTCCCCAAAGCACTAGTCTGAGCATTCCTGAGGACGGGCACTGGGTCTATGCTCTTCATCTCAATGAACCTGGTATCTAAAATTGTGCTGGCGCAAAGCAGGTGTTCAAAATAAAAGTGCACGCATGAATGAGTGGATAAATTATTCCATCTGTGCTATTATGAGACCAATCAGTAGGACACAGGGCAAGGTGGTTATTAGCAGGTATAATAAGGAGAAAATTATATCAAAGGAGGCTACGTAGAGAGCCTTTCTTTTCCTTTTCTCTGCTTTAATTCCTGGGAAACTGTAAAACAAGTTTTTTTAATCTTTATTTATTTTTGAGAGAGATAGAGACAGAATGTGAGCAGGGAGGGGCAGAGAGAGAGAAAGAGAGACAGAATCTGAAGCAGGCTCCGGGCTCTGAGCTGTTAGCACAGAGCTCAATGTGGGGCTCAAACTCACCAACCACAAAATCACGACCCGAGTCGAAGACAGACCCTTAAACGACTGAGCCACCCAAGTACACCATTTCTGGGAAACTTAAAAAATGCTCCAGTTTATGCAGTGGATCAAAACTATTCCCTCCCAAGGCACCTGGGTGGCTCAGTTGGTTAAGCGTCCGACTTCGGCTCAGGTCATGATCTCAATTCATGGGTTTGAGCTCCGTGTCGGGCTCTGTGATGACAGCTCAGAGCCTGGAGCCTGTTTCAGATTCCGTGTGTCTCCCTCTGTCTCTCTGACCCTCCCCTGTTCATGCTGTCTCTCTTTCAGAAATAAATAAAAAAACAATAAATAATAAATAAATAAAACTCTGCCCTCCCACCAGGCCTGCCCCGGCTCCCTGGGGGAGAATCATCATCATTTCTTCTCACCTGATGCATGGACCCACATGGTTAACAGCCCAGCTGACAGGAGAGAACATCGTGGTGGTGAACACGAGGCGTGGCCACCTCAGGCTGTCTCCGCCTCTTTGCTCCGTGAAGGCAGAATGGAAGCTGAGTGATGGGCAATGGTGGGCTGGATCTTCATTCTGAAACCATTGTTTTAGGACAGAATTACTGGTAATGGGCTGGTAGTAGTGGCAGCAACATCAGCAGAGAAGTTTCTCTAAGTCAAGCTCAGCACCGTGTTTCCCATTTACACCCTGCGTATCTCATCTAAACTCCCGCTGACCCAGAGACGAAGGTCCCATTGCCCCCTTGTACAGCTGAAGACACTGAGGCTCACAGAGCCTGCGACTTGCCCAAGGTCATGCACCTGGTGACGATCAAGGTCAAGGCTCAAACTTGGGCAGCCTGAGCCCAGATGTACCACACTTACCGTGAAGAGGGTTCAGCAGTGACAGCTATACTTCAACATCAATGTCAAAAATTAAAATAATATACGGGGCACTTTGTGGCTCAGTCGGATGAACGTCTGACTTCGGCTCAGGTCATGATCTCACAGCTCGTGGGTTCGAGCCCCGCGTTGGGCTCTGTGCTGACAGCCAGTTCGGAGCCTGGAGCCTGTTTCACATTCTGTGTCGCCCTCTCTCTTTCTGACCCTCCCCTGCTCACGTTGTCTCTTTCTGTCTCAGAAATAAAAAACAAAACAAAACAAAAAAGAATGAAAATAGTATCTTTAAAAAAAGAGGTGTGGTCACTTCATATTGAAGAAATAAAATACGTTGAGTAAGGAAAATGACTCATGTAAGAAGGATGTATGAAAAAATATATGTTTGGGTATTTTACTATATTATTATATCATATTATGTTATGTTATGTTTTATTTTATTTATTTTATTTTATTTTATTTTATTTTATTTTATTTTATTTTACTTTATTTAGGTTGGGTATGAGAAACTTACATTCCTACCAGGGCCAGGTGGGACTATCAAATTGGTCAGAATTACAGACGCCGCGGAGACTAGGATTTTAAGGAGCCCAAGCCTTGTTCAAAAGTACAAGATGATCCCCTGATTTTTCTTAATAGTTTCCCAGCAGAAATGTAGGGCCATTGTGGACAAAGAGTCTCTGTTTGCTTCCCAAGAGAAGGCAGAACCCCAGAATCTGATATGGAATTTGCACCCCACTCCCAATTTTTAGGTACTGATGATTAAGTGAACACCTTCTTTAACATCGAGCAGAGTCAGCACTAGAAGAAGCAAAGGGACTGAGGAACATATTTTGGGGCCAAATCCAACCTGCACCTGCCAGTTTCAATCTCTAGATTTGGGGTTTGGTTTAGGAATTGGTCTGTATTGAATTGTTCTGGACGAACTGTCCGTTCTCTTTGTGCACAGAGGGAAATGAGGGCTCTGCTTCTGAGAATGTTCGGAAATCCACCGGATCCGAGGCCAGGAGGACTGTTCCTGATGTTTACAAAGTGGACTTCATGGGGCGCCTGGGTGGCTTAGTTGGTTAAGCGTCTGACTTTCGCTCAGGTCATGATCTCACGGTTCGTGGGTTCGAGCCCCGCGTCGGGCTCTGTGCTGACTGCCAGCTCAGAGCCTGGAGCCTGTTTCAGTCTGTGACTCCCTCTCTCTCTGACCCTCCCCTGCTCACGCTGTCTCTCTCTCTCTCTCCTAGAAATAAATAAAAATATAAAAAAAAATTATAAAAAACAAAAAACAAAAAAAACCAAAGTGGACTTCATGTCTACACCTGCCGGCATGGGAGAACGGGCTGACGTGACCACCTGTGAGACTGCTCTCAGCACCCGGAATCAGTAATGACATTGTCCATCCAGAACCAGGGATGTCTTTCCAATTTCCAGTAATGTATCAGCTCCAGGAAAAATTTAAGACTGATGCTAGTGTGGGCATGGGATGGGGTCGCCTGGGTGGCTCAGTCGGTTAAGCGTCCAATTTCGGCTCAGGTCATGATCTCACAGTTCGTGGGTTCGAGCCCCGTGTCAGGCTCTGTGCTGACAGTTTGGAGCCTAGAGCCTGCTTGGGATTCTGTGTCTCCCTCTCTCTCTCTCTGCTCTTCTCCCTCTCATGCTCTCTCTCCTTCTGTCTTTCTCTTTCAAAAATAAATAAACATTAAAAAAAAAAAAAGGCTGATGCTAGTGTGACCCTTACCCCTGCCTGGCCCCTAATGAGAGGCAGGCTTGTGAGCTGTCACGTGGCGAAGAAAAGCCAACGAGGATCACACACCTCGATGGCGTGCTGGCCTCCGGGCTGGGCGATCACAGTGTGGCCAAGTTTGAATAGTGCCTGTGCTGTCCCATAACACTAAATAGACTCTCGGAAATGCGTTTTGCAATATAACAGAATGAAAATCACGTTTGACTTCAAGATGAATCGACTTTTCCATAAGCAGGAGGGAGGCAATCTAGTGTTTCCTTCACTCAAGGTGCTGCTTTCTTCTGCCAGGTTGATGAAACGATAAACATACTCAGAAAACAGAACTGGTGCTGCTTTGTCTCAGAGCGAGTGCATCCAACCGAGGGCCAGGGTCTTTCCAGTGAATGAGGAGGAGGAATCCATGCAGGTAAGACCTCTTCTCCGCAATCGATGCATTTCTATGGAGTTCGATTGGAAAGGCGTGATCTTGTTCTGCCTTGGAAATAGGTTCAGTTGTTAATGTTGCTGTTTAGATCAGCCATAAAGTTTTAAATTTCACCCTGGCAGGTATCATAGCTACTCTGTAAACTAACAGGTACTCATTACTTCAATGCATGCTGCACATGGTTAGTATTCTGGGTCCCAAGACTTAGAATTCCTAGTGTCTTGGTGTTTTTGAAGAGAGGAAACATGGTCAAAAGATTGGAAGCTTGGAGACTCAGGCCGTTAGTTCCCAGCTTCCGTACATCTAAGATAAATCACTTGCCCTACACGATAAATGAGGCTGTAAGACTTCTTCAGTGTCCCCCAGGTGGGGTCATGTGTCTCTGATGGAATGTGGCGGGGGGCGGGGGGCTTCTAGGCACTCCCACCCCAACATTAAACTACATTAAAGCACACAGTGAGGAATGATTCCCTAGCCCAGCTTCCCTTTGGTCTCTCTGGATGCACAAAGCAGGTGGTCTATTGGGTGAGGGTACCTCGTAATACTTTCTAAACTCTCTATTTAGCAAAGGGAATGAGGATCTCAGGAATGATGACTGAGCTGGAGTTTTCTGCAATAGCCACTCATTTCTACCGTATCGACTTGATATTTACCAGACATAGTGACCTTTCCATTTATATTTCAAAGATGCACATTTAAAATCCAGCGACCTCCTTTCTGTCCTCACGCCAGCCTCCCTCCCCTCTCCCGCACTGCACTCAGCATGTGCATGACTCTGGTCTCCAGCTAGGTTAGAAATTATAGCTGGAGGCAGAGGATGGAAGGATCCATTAGCCATTTAACGAGGAGTCTTCGATGGCCAGACGCCCTTTTGCTTACGGCGAACACCACGTCATGAGAGGAAGCGGTTCCTACCATCAGCCTGGGATGATTAACGTGCAGCGCTGACTTTATTCTGTACCTTCAACACCGTGTTCATGCATGTGGGTCCCAGGGCGGGCCAGCCTGTGCCTTGGCTTTTTCCCAGTGGGCCTGTGTGTAATTTCCTGGGGACGCGACCCACACATATCTAAAAGGCAATAAAAATGTGTGTTTTTCCCATCACTCTCTTTGCCTCTCCTTCACCTCAGAAGGTTTCCCTCCAACGTTCTCTAATTCACACGATGGGGATCCAGAGAGCTGATCCATTCAACGGTGCGACCATCCAGGGGGAGCCGTGCTGAGTTCACTACTGTTCCTCCCTGAACACCAGCTCTCCGTAAACACCCCCTCGACCACCAGGTCTGGGAATGGCGTGCGGTGGGCTGGGGTCTCCACTGAACAGAGCTGCCAGCGACGTTCACTTTGAACATACTAGCAGGTCTTCCAGCTTGGGGAAAGAAAGTGTAACCCGTCTCCTTGACTATTATTGACACAGAGAGTGATAGGAAAGGCTACACCTTCACAAAAACATGCAGAGCAGTAGGGCCACAGGGCACAGACATGGTGCCTTAGCTTCTGGCTTTGCTCACTCGTGTTCCCAGCAGCTGGTGGTCGGTTGCACACCCCATGTCGATGGGGCTCTGCTCTTGGTTTGTGAGATCACGATGCAGAGTGGTGTGAGAGGGACAGTACCTCTCACCTTCTGTGCACGCTTCTAGCCTTTGACACCTCTTGTCTTCCCTCCTTCCCTCTTATTCACAGGAACAGTTGTACAGATTTGCCCACGTGTCTTTCATGAGATTGTAAAGAGGTCAATGTCGGTTCCTGGAGAGAGAGGCAGAGGCACATGTTGGCTCTCACAGGTCTGTGTAGAAAATGTGTACACATTTTTAGGCCATAAGGTCAAAATGTACCCAAAACTGTTGCTCGTGTAATTTTCCATAAATGAACCCAGGTTCTGTTTGAAGCCTCTTTGCTGTACATCGCGGACTCTTGAGGGTCCCTTTGTTTCTCTAAATTCTGGGGCAGGAGCTGGTTCAATCCTGGGTCCTGGAGGCCGGACCTTGAAGGGACCTGGGTGTGGCCATCCGGGTGGCACTGTGACGGCCTGTGCAGGGCCACTGCGAGGCCCCCGCTGGCCCATGACTCAAGGCTCCCAACCCTGGTCCCCTGTCACCGCCAGCCTCTCTCCGAAGCTGCAGAGGGGACTCCATACCGCTCTCCCATGTGTGGCTCCTGGGAAAATCATAAGTTATATTCTAAATTGGGGCCGTGTTATTGTCTTGGGCTCAAACAGGAAAAGCAGGCCCTTTTTATTAAGGGGACGCCAGGTCCTGATGGGGCTCCTAGAAATGGTTTCCTTCCAAGAAGCAGAAGAGACGGGCCAGAGGGCGTCTTTCTGATCATCCGGCTTAAAATACGCCGAATGCTTGCGCTGGGGTCTCGTGTTGGGCAGACGATACAAAGGGACCCACACCCTTAACATGTGGCATGTTCCCATCCACCTACCCTTCATCTTTGGGGTGGATCCTGAGTGCGTGTGTGTGTGTGTGTGTGCCTGCGGTGTCACGCCCATTAAGTCATCTACACGTTCTGTGGTCACACTTGAGCATCTTCTGGTCCCCACCAAGGCCATGAATCACAACACTCAAAGCTCAGAAAAGCACTCCTTGTTTTTCGTTCTGCTGTGTTTTCCTTCACTCGAAGTAGCACCGTGGACTCTTTAGTGTGGACGCAGCAAACTTGAGCATCCAGAGGACATGCCCGGCTCATTCTGCACCCAGCACACGTGTCCCAGCTCGTGTGGGTCTGGCAACCCCTGCATATCTCCAGGCCAAGCAGCTTGACGTCACATCGGCTCCTTCCACTCTTGATAATTCTTTAACAAGTAATAAAACACCTTCATGGCATCTTCTATGCTGCTAAGCGCACCTTCTATCCTCTGAGGGTCCAGGGGGCAACCTTCTCTGTGATCTTCCGAAAACTCTGCAGCTACATTCGCCGGTAGGGCTGGTTTGGAAAAAGATTGTCCTCTGGCCCGTCTCTTCTGCTTCGTGGAATGATACCACTTCCAGGAAATCTGTCACAGCCTGGCGTGCCCTGTCCCTGTTATTAACAAAAAGGGCTCTGAGTAGTTTGATTTCCCAGCTGTGACTTGATATTCTAAAGTTTTATTCCTCTAGCTCTGCCTTTGATCGATAGCCCTGTGATTGTTCTTTTCCTTTTTTTTTTTTTTTTTTCCTGCATCTCTCCTGCTCAGTCTGCCTGGTGCACCGTTTTGGCTCATATTGCTTCCCTTTTGTGACATGAAATTTTAACAGCTTCACGGGAAGAAGAAAATTGCACTTAGGTTTCTTGTTCTCTTTGTTGCTTTGGAATGATTTCATGAGAGAGAACAATGTTAATTTTTATCTCATTATTTACAGACTGTTTCCCGTCTTTATAAGACTGATGTGTTGACACGGGGAAACCTGGGAGCCTTTACCTCCCAATGCACTGGCTCTGCTCCCCCAGCCAGCTGACCCTGCCTGGCTGCGATGCCCTGTGGATGGGGAAACGGGCACAGTAAAGGGTGGAGGGGGGGTCCAAGAACCCCAGGCAGCAGACGGGCCCTCTCCGAGTCAGGGCCCGGGGATGTAGGGTCCACAGCATCCGAGACCCAGGCTCCATCAGGACCGGCTTTGGTGATCCCACGCAGAGAGCTCTTGGGGCTTAATACCTTCAGGCATCTCGGAAGCAGTCTCTTAGAGCAAATATTACCCAGATGAAAATACGCCTTTCTGTATATTTCCTGCAGCAGCTCTCAAGGACCTCCCCTAAGGAGTATTTAGTGTTTCTCTTCGCTTTAAAAAAAAATTGCAGTGTAAAATCAGCGATTAACATGTTTCCTCTTTCTAATAGCCACGTGGTGTCCCTCACACGGACACGGAGTCTCTTGCCACCGAGCTGCCAGAAGGGTTAGTTTTACTCCGTGGTCCCTGCACTTGTGAACAGAATCCTGGAGGCCGGTATCTGGGGACCATGGAGAGCAGAGCAGAGAGAAAGCCTGGAGCCCTTGTGATGCTTAGTGTGAGTCACCCAGGGAACTTCCTTCTGCAGAAGCTCAGCCCCTCCTCCCAGGGGCCGCTGCCCACCCTGGTTGGTCCTGAACGGGAGCTGATTTCATTTATCGTGAAACACAAATCAGACATCCTGAGCCCCACACCCCTGTGTGTCAGTGACACCCGCTAGCTTACATCCTCTCCATTTCACTTATTTATAGGGCTCCCCCTGGGCACTGCGAAAGCACATTTAAAATAAAGGCAACAGGGACAATCAATCAAAGAGAAGCAAGTCTTTTTTTTTTTTTAAACATCTATTTATTTTGAGAGAGAGATAGCACAAGCAGGGGAGGAGCAGAGACAGAGGGGGAGAGAGAGAGAGATCCAAGAAGGCTCCATCTGCACTGTCAGCACAGACCCCGATGCGAGGCTCTGTCTCACAAACCACGAGACCATGACCTGAGCTGGAGTCGATGCTTAACCGACTGAGCCACCTGGGCGCCCCAAGAAGTGCATCTTCTTAAACAACCTGGTCAGTGACTCCTCCCGGATACTCACCAGCCTGTCTCCCCATCAACACCGGGAGCTGGAAAGAGATTCGTGGGTCACGGTGGGTTGGTGCCACCCTGTGTGCCCATGGGATGCGAGTCCATGGCCTTTGACAACAGAGGTGCCTACTTTAACAGAAATGCATTAAAACCCAGTCCCATCTTCCAGTGATTCAGGTCAATGAGTCAAGACCACAAATGAGTTTTCAAAGCCTGTCGGTTTAGAAATGCTTTCGGGGTGTGTCCCTTTCTCTTTTGGGGGAGTCTCTAACTCCCGAGTTATTTTCTGCGACTCTGAACAAAGACCACCTCTGCCCTCATTTGTTATCTGGAATCCAAGGGAGTCTTTTCTTTTTGTATTTTTTTTTCCCTTCAGCCCAATTAATTGAGCCCGAAGCATTTGTCTCTTAATCGAAGTGGTAGTTTTCATAAATATTCATCGATCCCAAGTAAATTTCCAGGGTCAGCAGGCCATGTGCCGGGAAGCAGGAACACGGCTTTTTTCCTTCCCGTGAGTAAGCTCGCCCTTGTGAATCCCTATGCAGCTCTTCTTTCTTATGAAAATTCAATTAGAATTTATGGTTGGCCCGTCAGGGTGAGGTGCGCACATGGGACCTGCGGGGACAGAAGTGTCTGATCCCCGTGCGTCTTTTCATCTCTCTGCCCATCCATCTGGGCCTCCCCAGCAGCTACATTCAACCCACACCCATTCATCATAGATTTATATTTAAAGAACGATAGATGTATAATCATAGAAATGTGTAGTTACCAATGTAATGCCAGACAGAAGGAATTCAGAGGGCTGAGAAAGTAAGAAGAGCTTTAGACGTATACCAGGTAATAAACCATGATGTAGGGGCGCCTGGGTGGCTTAGTCGGTTAAGCGTCCAACTTGCGCTTAGGTCATGATCTCGCGGTTCGTGGGTTCGAGCCCCACGTCGGGCTCTGTGCTGACTGCCAGCTCAGAGCCTGGAGCCTGTTTCAGTTTGTGACTCCCTCTCTCTCTGACCCTCCCCTGCTCACCCTGTCTCTCTCTCTCCTAGAAATAAATAAAACATTAAAAAAAAAAAACCATGATGTAAACTGTACTCTCTTCTGGGGAGCAGAGGTATGGTGACCTTTTCCTCTTCTTCTTTATCTTTTATGTCAGTGAGAATAAGTTAGTTTATGGATATCATCAAAATATCTATGCCCGCTGCAGTCAAAATGCCTAGTTCTTACACATTCTGCATATTTGTTGGGAGTGGGCTGTGGCTTTTCTCCCCATCTTCTTCTTGCTGGGACCCAGCTGATGAAGCGTCCCTGCCCAGGGCCGCTGTTGGCTGTCATGCCAACGGGAAAAGAGACCATGGCAAAATCCACGCTGACTTCTAGAGCTTCTTCATGGAAGTGACGTCTATCATTTGTCCTCCAGTTACATTGGCCAAAGCAAGTCACAAGCGAGTTCAGGAGCACAAGGATTTGTGACCTTCCCGCAGACAGCAGCCGCGTAAGGAGAGGTACCAAATACGAATGAAGGATATAGGCTCATTAAATATGAATTGCCTCCTTTTTCCTGAAAGAAGCATGGATGTTTTTGCTCGTTACAAGAAGATCCAATGAGAGCTGACATCAGGAACAGAGCACATTGTAAGCTTCGTAGATCCTTGAGGGCAGGAACCAAGCCAGATCCACTCCCGATTTGTGTTCCATGGAAGGCTAGGCATGAAAGAGAGAAATACAGGTTTGTTGAAAAAAAAAATAGATGTTGATGAAGATGTTAATGACACACTCAGATTTATGCTCTTGAAAGGAATTCTGTGCACCTAATTTGAAATGAAACACTCTTTTATTCTGGGATGAATAATCTCTAATCCAAGTTGATTGCTTCATTTTCTTGTAGGGTCATCACAGGAGAAGGGAGACTATTATTTCTCCTGGACTCTCCTGGAGAATCGACAGCCAGTCTTTCTGCCCCTGGGACGTGTGCGGATAATCAAAGAGGAGAGGAATCAAAATAGAACCCAATGGTTTCTGTGGTCTCTCAGTCCCTCAGCAAGGAGTCGTGGTAAGCATGGAGGCCATGTTTCTGTCCCATTCCTGGCCTCTCCAAGGGAACCACAGTGAAGCCATCCCAGCCTTCTCCTTAAGCAGAGAAGATATTTCAGAATCACCCTGGTGAGAAAACCAAACAGGACAAACGCAACGTGTGATCGATCCAAAGGGTCTGCGTGTTCGGTGCTGGTTGGCGAGCCCATCGTTTACAATCAAGGGAAGCCGAGTTTCTCCTTGGATCTAGAAAGACACCGAAAGGAGAAAATAAGACCGATACAGCAGTTAAGACAGAAAGTTCAATTTAATTGATGTTACCAGTTTGAAAGGTGCAGTGGAGTGGAATCAGGAAAGGGGTGTTGGCACTGTCTGGATTCAGATTGTCCCCCAAAGGGTGCGAATGTAGAGTCAGAACTGTTTACTAAGGAAGTCGAGCCACTTCATCTGTCCCAGCGGATGACAAGCGTCTCTACTCCAAGCTGCTACCTGAGTAACCAAAAAGAACAATGGTGGGGCGCCTGGGTGGCTCCGTCGGCTAAGCGTCCTGCTTCGGCTCAGGTCATGATCTCAAGGTTTGTGAGTTTGAGCCCCACGTCAGGCTCTGTGCTGACAGTTCAGAGCCTGGAACCTGACTGGATTCTATGTCTCCCCCTCTCTCTGCCCCTTCCCCGCTCACACTCTATCTCTCTTTCTCAAATATAAATAGACATTAAAAAAAAAAAGCAGAAGGGGTTGTTAAATATTGATTGACTAAGGGCTTCTGGGAGGGAAAGCATGGCTTCCTCTGCCCTGTGGTCTTCTAATAGCTTTTAGCAGCCGGACAGAGGGAGGGGAGTACAGACATGCACACAGGGCTAACTGGCAGGTGTCAGGTGTGCCTGGGAGGCGTGTGGATTGGCTCTCACAGCGTCTTCTGCACCTCCTGCTCACTCTGCTGGAAGACCTCCCTTGACTTCCTTTGCTGGACCTACTTCAATGAGTCTTATTCTTTAGTTAGGACAGAAATTTCTAAAGAAGCCTTTCATAAGCCCTCACACGTGATCTGCAATCCTGCTGTACCATCCTGGGACATCTTGTACCTCCAACCAGGATGTTCATGACCTTGCTATTCAGCGGTCTGTTCACTGACAGTATTCCTCACCCGGATGTAAGCTGATCGGAGGCTGGGTTTCATTCAGGTTGTTTGCCACTGAGTCTGGAACATAATACACATTCAATACATCGCTGGTGTATTCTGAGCAGCTTTTACCTTTGTCTTTAAACACAGTTTAAGCCTGATTTTATGATAAGCTTGAGTTATATTTCCCACTGGATCCTGAACTAACCGCTCCCATTTTCTCAGAGCGACATAGCAGGGGACACGTCTGACCTCCAGAGTCACGTGCAAAAATCACCCTTCCGGATGTTCAAAGGGAAACTGGGGAACAGCTGCGAAAATGAAGCCGTAATAAGACAGAGCTTTTCGTCTGAATAATTGGATTTCCAAACATATGCATATTTTATGCCTCCTTGTATTAAATCATTCATGGAGAATGTGTTGTTGATAAATAAAATAGTATATGACAACAATTACCAGACACATAATGATTTTCTCTTTCACACTTGGTTAGGTAAAAAGTTTGCCATAATGCGCTGTCACACATAAGGGATTACCATTATCAGGGGCAAAAGTGTGTGTGTTCAGAGCACGCTGCGACTCTGCTTTGATACGGAATGCAGACGCGGAGTAGACGCTGCAGATCCGCCTCAGATCTCGAACCCAGACCCGGTGATTACGGTCACCATTAGTGACTGCTCCGTCCCCACCGTCTACAGAGGGATTCTGGAGACTCCAGAATGGCAAGTTTCTGTCGCCGTGGCATGCTTTCTGGATTGGCCTTCCATGATGGTCATATACAACCCGCCCCCTGCCCCAGAGTCTTCCCCAGGGGCCAGACTCAAGGCTGGTGGCCTCAAGGCTTTCCTTCATATGAGGAAAGGACCCCATGTCAGGAGTGGGGGCTGGGGGTGGGCAGGTGTAGGAGATCATGCTTTTCCTGCCAAAGCTGCCATCACTCACCTGTGCCACCAACATGGGCTTCCTGCCTTTACACTCCCGCCTTCAGTCTTTTTCATGAGCAGAAGTTGGGGGGTGGGAGGGCTCAGAAAGGACTCGGCAAGTGTGTGCAAATTCCCCTTCTGTCCAGGACGGCTGGGGGTTTTATAACCTCACCCTGCCCGCTCCCAGCCATTAGCAGTTTCTGGAAACATGTCCTACCTAGTCCTGGGCGGTCACCTCTGGAGCAGTCCAGGCCATCTGACGCTCCCTGGCCCTCGATGGGTTGTAGGATGCTTATCCCGCTGGTGGGTTAGATGTAAGCTGTGGTTTTTAGTGCCTCCGCCTTTCATTTTCACAGCAGGGCTTTCCCCATATTATAGGCGAAGCAAAGTCTGTTTAGTTCTCTCAAAGGAATTCAAAACATGAGTGAGGTATGAACCCCAGCAAAAGAGTGAATATAAATTATTGGGAACTAAGTGAAGCCGTGAAAGCCATTGTTTTCAACTCAGGTGGGATGCGCCAGAAAGGAAGACTCCCAAGTGAATACCTCATCGCTGTCTGGCAAACCTACACTTTCTCCAGTCCAAATTTGCATCTCTCTCTCTCTCTCTCCCTTAGAAAACATATTGTTGAATATTTTTAAACTTAAAAGCATTTTAATTACATAACAAATTTTAAAAAAACATAGACAATGAAGATGAGGAAAACAGTTTTTTTAATTATTAAAATCCTACCTCTCCAGGGATGCCTGGCGGGCTCAGTCAGTAGAATGTATGACTCTTGATTTCAGGGTTGTGGGTTCAAACCCCATGTTGAGTGTAGAGATTACTTTAAAATAAAATCTTTAAAAAAAATACTACCTTCCCAAAGGAAAAAAAAATCTATGAATAAGTGGAGAATCGTTCCATGTAGCAGTAAATCTAAAGTAAATGGTCACTGGGATGTCTCAGTGGTTTAGTTGGTTAAGGGTCTGACTTTGGCTCAGGTCACAATCTCCTGGTTTGTGATTTGGAGCCCTGTGTAGGGCTCTGTGCTGACAGCTCAGAGCCTGGAGCCTGCTTCCGATTCTGTGTCTCCCTCTCTCTCTGCACCACCCCCTGGGCTCACTCTGACACTCTCTTCTCAAAAATAAATAAACATTTAAAAAAATTTAAGAGTAAATGGTCACCTATGGTCTTTAGAACACTCACCTAGCCTTCAATTTCTGAATAATTTGGTTCTAAATAGCATTTCCAAAATAACATCGCTTTCACAAAAAAGAGCATAAACTCAGCAAAATGTATTATAGGGAAATAAATCAGCTGACATTTCTGTGACTTCCTAGGGATGAGTTCTAGGCCTGAATTCGTAGGGTAGATATACATTTACCACATGACAGGCACATGGCTTGCAATGCACCCTACTTACCTGAGTGAAACCACGCCCAGACCTCACCCCTGTAACTCGGGCGGCTCAGTCTTTGACCCAGCTCGGCAAGCCATTCTGTAGTTTTCACAAGCCAGTCCGACACCCTTGGCATATGACTCCCTACTTAAAAACCAATTGCTGATCACCCAGTGGGGTCTCCAGATCCTCTAAATCTGGGCAATGTGTCATCATTTGAAATGGTCTTCCCGCTCTTCCAACTGACAAGGTGGCCACGACTCTCGTGTGCTGATCTGATGGTCACGTGCCCTGAGCAGCAGAGTTTGGGTTTTAATAAACTGGGCAACAAACACCAATAAACAAGGCGCTGCAATCTATACCCATTAAACTGGATCTCCTTTCTATCGTTTGTGCTTTATCTTCCTCCGTGATGATTCTCTAGCAAAGCCGCTGATGGATAAGTACTGATGGCTCGATTATTCTGTGTCCATCATCTCTTTTGTACCATGCATTATGTACTCAAAGAAAGAGCACACAAAAAAGGAAAGCACCTTTGGAAATCTTGAGTGAGGAAATTATGATTCTACATGATTCCTGTAAAATTTTTGCCTATCAGATTCAGAGTCATCATTACAGAGTTACTCTTCTTTTTAGTAATGATTTTTTTTTTAGTGAAGATTATTATTTTTTTCAAGTTTATTTATTTTGAGAGTGAGGGTAGAGAAGAGAGAGAGAGAGGGAGAGAGGGAATCTCAATCAGACTCTGTGCTAGCAGCATGGAGCCTGATGTGGGGCTCAAACTTACAAACCCTGAGATCATAACCTGAGCCAAAATCAAGAGCCAGATGCTTAACTGACTGAGCCACCCAGGCGTCCCTAAAGTTACTGTTCTTGAAAAAGAAGAGGAAATTTAGAAAATCTCTTTAGCACAGAGGGGAGGTAGGTAGTAGTTAACCCAAGAAGTTAATGCAAAATCAGAGGAGCTGATCACACAGGATAATTAATGATGAGAAGTGTTTTTGTTAGTAACTAACTTTCCATTATTTCATTTTATTCTATTTTTCCTGCTGTGATTTTATAGATGTGCCGAAGCGCCCTTGACAATAGGTTGGTTTGTAGACGTTGTTAGGACCACAGAAAGTCTCCTGCCCCCTTTTGCAGGCATCAGGGGTAACGCCTCCCTCTCCTGCCTGTAACACCCCATTTTGCACCTAGAGGGTCTACATAGATTCCACTGTCCAGTGGGTTCTGTGTCATCGTCACTGCCATCAACACTATGAACTTCCTTTTCTTCAGCTTTCCTCCCAAGGTCCTGGCTAAACCTTCATAATCCACCAGACAAACTAAAGTCACACCGAGTCCATCACCACTACACTAATACACAATGGCCAAAAGGATTTTAACAGCTGTGATTACATGCACTCAGTATGTAAGTGGGGCTCCTGAGTGGCTCAGTCGGTTAAGCATCCAACTTCTGCTCAGGTCATGATCTCACAGCTCATGGGTTCAAGGCCCATGTGGGGCTCTGTGCTGACAGCCAGCTCAGAGCCTGGAGCCTGTTTCAGATTCTGTATCTCCCTCTCTCTCTGACCCTCCTCCGTTTATGCTGTCTTTCTCTCTCTCTCAGAAATAAATAAAGCATTAAAAAAAGAAAGTATGTAAGTGCACACAGGATCTGCACACGTACAATCCAACATACATTGTCACACCCATGATATTCATACGTATCTAACACACATGTTCCAAAGAGGCACACTCTGTCGTGTGAATACACAGCCATGTATTTTTCCTACTGTCTTTGCAAGTTCTACGACCAGCGTCGATCCACTCATATATCACATACTTCCGGGGCTGTCTATAAGCCAGCTGTACTGTCACATTGTGTGATGTATTATAGAGAGAGGCAAAAGCCCATTCTTTATGTCAATTAGAGTCAGTAATGATGTAGTGTGGTCCGATTTGGGGGGACGTGAAGGAAGCAGAAAGCAGATGATGAGGGTGTTCAGATGGTGAGGAGGATTAGGATTCCTAACGAGAGTGATAAATAAGCGTGATGGGAAGTGATGGTGGCCGTGATAATGATGATGATGCCATTCCTATGGAAGGTTGTTTGCCACACGCTCCTCCTCATCCCCAAGTCATGGGGGACAAGTCTGCTCCCTGTGGACTTACCTGGGCCCCTTGGAGGTGGGCGGGAATGGGCCCAGGCGGGGATGCAGGACGCCAGTTGGAAGGGCAGTCGAGTTTCTGCCAGCCTCCTATGCTCCTGTGTCCACCGCAAACCTGGGATGTGGGGCAGGGCTGCTGGACACCCCCTCTGGAAGTTTCTTACCCCACTGACAGGGGCATTTTGCATGTTACTGAAGTGAGGGGGACATCCCACATTTCTTAAGGACCCATCTTCTCACATCCCACCCTCCTCCATCCACGTGGAGGCTGGAGGAAGGGATCCAAAGAGAATCATTTTCTGTATCGATCCCTACAGGTCAGCAGGATTCCTTACGAAGTGGCATTTGCTCACATCCTTGTAGGATGCCTCATTTTTCACAGGCTCTTAACCATCAGTGCAAATTAATCTACATGAATATTTATTCTGCACTTTTCTGTGTCAGGCACAGAGGACGCACGATTAGGTAAACGTGTGTTCTTTCTCTAGGATGCTTTCATTCTACAGGAGACCATTTTGACACACAAGTGCCTACCTGTGGACTCTGAATTAGTGAGTATGAAGCGGGTCCTGGGCTTTAAAACAATGGCCGTGACAAGAGTTTTTCATCACACTTGGATGTGAGGGAAACGGCTTCCGTGAAAGATGCTATTAACATATCTCATTATCAACGATGAACAGGAAAGACTCACAACTGGGTCTACCTAAAAACAAGTTTGCCTCTGATGAAAATTATTGCTCCACATATTGATTCCACAATTTCAAAGCTCGGCCCTCTCCCAGAATTGAAAGTTCCAGGACTCAGTACAAAGTGGTGGGTGATGGAGCTCATGTTTAAGCACATAATCCATTAGTATTTCCACCTATTTGAGAGTTTCACTGTGCCGTCTGATGCCCATTCCCAGGGGCCTGCTATACTGTCTGGCACAGAGAATGTAAGTAACAATGTTTTTTGAATAAATGTGCCAAGTTCAAAAACACCACCCAGTATTTGTTCTATTTCCTCACCTGACAAGTATTTCTTGAGTGCTGAGGCAGAAGAAGATACTATTCACAAATATCAATCTCCCTCTCTCTCTGACAACAGAGCAGGGTCGTCAGATCGACCCCGTGTAGTTAGGTGAAGCCGTGTGAATTGCTTGAGGGGATGAAAAACGTGAACATGGAAGATTTTATTTGCTTGGTCTTGACTCTGCAGCTTCCTTCTCTGCCTCCATGATTATCAAGTCTTGTCTTTAGGTTGAGATTCATCTGCCGGGAGCCGCACCGGCCTCTCTGGATGGCAGTCACAGCAAGGAAATGGCAATGTTTGCACAGCTTCTGCCATGAGAAATGAAAACTAGTATCTCCTGCTACTACTGGCTCATGCTGGAAATGAACCTGCTGGTATTGATCAGGCCTCACAATATTCCATTTCAGACCCATATTCTGAATACAGATACCTCATAAGGAAAAGCATATTCCTGCCTTTACAAAAGAGACTTTAGATGAAAACTCTATGGGCGATAGTCAAAAGGCTCTTCCTATGAGCCTTGCAGATCCAAGACTTAAGGGGTTAAGAACACAAGAGTTATGGGGCGCCTGGGTGGCTTAGTCGGTTAAGCGTCTGACTTTCGCTTAGGTCATGATCTCGCGGTTCGTGGGTTCGAGCCCCGCGTCGGGCTCTGTGCTGACTGCCAGCTCAGAGCCTGGAGCTTATTTCAGAGCCTGTATTTCCCTCTCTCTCTGACCCTCTCCTGCTCACACTGTCTCTCTCTCTCTCCTAGAAATAAATAAAAATATTGAAAGAAAAAAAAAAAAAGAACACAAGAGTTACAACTGAGCCTGGCCCTGAGACAAAGAGCCTATTTCAGGGCAGAACATAAGTTACTACATATATCTTTGCTAATTGGTAAAGCATAGCAGTCCCTTCCTCAAGGCCTACATTCCACAAACACCCTCCCTTACACTGGCAGCTGGGATGAGGATAGATAAAAGTAGCTAAAACAGAAACCCAGGTGCAAAGACTGACAGTTTAGGGCCCCCATGTTAGTTTCCACAAATAAACCAATTCAGAAACATTTATCTTCTTGAGGGCCAGAAAGAATAACTCCTAGCTTATCTATATACAATTTAACGTGTATGTTATGCTGTTTTTCACTATGAACATTCTGTTAATTGAGATCACAAAAGGCCTCCCATTGTAAGAAATTCCTTTCTATGACTTCATCTTGTTGCTGAACCTTAAAATAAAGACATTAAAACCGACAGGACAGAGATGGCTGCCTGGTGATCAGAAAGAATCTCGGGGCTCTCTCACTCTCTCTCGCCGACACCGTCCATCCTTCAGGGACCCCTGGACCTGCCGGGGCTGGCGGGGCCTCCGACATTCATCCTCCTGAGTCCCTGAGGGACCACAGTGAGAGTCCTGTCCCCACTGATCCACGTTAGTCATTCAACATGATGGGGAAACCCTCTTGTTATAAGCCACTGAGAGTTTGTTGTTGTTGTTTTTAGCACAACCTGGCTCACCCCGATTAGCCCACCCTACACTCGGCCGAACATCGCATTGCATGCAGAAAACACAACAAGAAGTGACAGTCTCCCCCACCAAGTGTGCTGAAAACCTAATTAAAAATGTCCAGTAGAAACTGAAAGAGAAGCGGCCCAAGTGGAAGACTGAAGTAGTTGGAAGGGGCCGTCACAGGACGCTACGGAAACCCTGTGCAATCCTGTTTCTGCTCATTACAGTGTTACTTTTCTTCTCCACAACATTGGCTCTTCTTGAACAAACCCATTCCTTGACATAATGGGGCCTCGCCTTCCTCTCCACGTTTATCGTGTGTGTATTGCCATTGCCCAGCAGAGGTACCGGTATGAGAAATGCCAAGATTCTGTCCATCAAGTAACTCAATGGCTCACATTTACACAGCAAATATTTCCCACAGCCGAGGCCCCCAGTACGTGCTCACACAGCAGCAAAGTGCCAGGCAAAACCAGAATGAGCAATAAAACTGATCAGGAGGACCATAAACCAGTAATAATCTAAACGGCAATATTGAATTGAAAGTGTGGGCTTTCTAGTATTTCATTAGTTTATTTTTTTTTTTAATTTTTAACATTTATTTCTCTTTTTGAGAGACAGAGACAATGTGAGCAGGGGAAGGACAGAGAGAGAGGAAGACACAGAATCGGAAGCAGGCTCCAGGCTCTGAGCTGTCAGTACAGAGCCTGACGCGGGGCTCGAACCCACAAACTATGAGATCATGACCTGAGCGGAAGTTGGACGCTTAACCGACTGAGCCACCCAAGCGCCCGTCATTAGTTTATTTCATTAGCATTTGGAGTTCAAAAGACATCGAGAACTTACCACCAAAACTTTATAGGAAGTAAACTTGAGGGGTCTCAATTGCACACACAGATTCTTTATTTAAATGTGTGTGTGTGTGTGTGTGTGTGTGTGTGTGACTAACAGAAAGTATATCAAAATGGCAAGAGTGTTTTTTATCTGGGTGTTGTGTGATTACATCAGATTGTTATTTTCTTCTTAGTATTGTCAATGTATTTCCTGGATTATCTTTAATAGGTATATATTGATTTTATGTTCAAAAGGAAGTCGTGTAAAGTGTATTAACATTGTATTTATGACTATGTCCCTACCTCCCTGTGCAGTGTCATGTCTTTACTGCTGGAAAGCCGGTGGGCAGAGCATGGTTCGCCCACTGCTCTCTAGAGCTCACTTGGCAGACAAGGCTGTTCTCAGGAAATATCCAGTCCATCCACAGCACGACAAGCCATAAAGAGAAACAAGGAATTCAGGTAACTGGTGCAGGTGTGAAAGGGTCCCGTGGTCTACGCCTGCCAGAGACACAGGAGGAGCAAACGGTGATGTGACTTGTGTGGCATTCTACCCCTCCATCCAAAACGTTAGGAAACACAATTGGTCATTAGGGTCAGTTATCTATGCAGACAACTGCATGGGAGACATTTAAGAAGGAAATATATTCTTGTTTTAATTTTTAATGTAATTTATTGCCAAGTTAGCTAACTACAGTATGTACAGTCTGCTCTTGGCTTCAGGAGTAGATCCCCGTGACTCATCACTTACGTACAACACCCAGTGCTCATCCCAACAAGTGCCCTCCTGAGTGCCCGTCACCCACTTTCCCCTCCCCCCCTGCTCTCCCTCCATCCAATTATTTTCCTCCTTCCCTTCCCCCATGGTCTTCTGTTACATTTCTCAATTTCCACATATGAGTGAAAACATATGATTCCTGTCTTTTCTGACTGACTTATTTCACTCAGCATAACACCCTCCAGGTCCATCCACGTTGCTGCAAATGGCAGGATTTCACTCTTCCTCGTTGCCAAGTAGGACTCCATTATTCTTTTTTAATGAGTGACGAACATAGATCTGGTGGTTGGATTGTCCTCTGCGCTGCCTTACGTCCCTCTGGGTTGACGTGTGGTTCCTGCACAGCGGGCACCCTCACGTGCTAGAGTTGAAATGTTCAGGGTCTTCATTTTTAAAAAGTGAATGATACATTTCTTTTTATGTGAATAATGCCAGTTGATAATTCTGAAGGTCATTTTATAAATATAAACTACCACTTAATCATGTGTGCAAATTGGGTCTGGGTAACAAATTGGGATATTAAACTGGCCAACGTGGCCCTGATCTAAAGATTATACAAACGCTTCTCACTTGGTGTTTCCTTTCAGCCTAACAGAATCACTTACCTGACACCTACCGTGTGAATTCGGTTAATTAAATGCATTTTTTTTGTTCTTGCTTTTAAAGTCACAGGTGGTTGGCAGATGCACAATTCAATTTCCTAGATATGGCTGCTTTCATAAATAGCATTCCCAGCCCCCCTGGAAATAGACTATGTCATCCTCAAAATCGTTTCTGAACACCAATCACACTTTCCTCAAATAAGATAAATGACTATAACTTAGCAAGCAAATGAGATTATTCATTAATAATCAAAAATTTGAAAGAGCTATGCCGTATATAGAAGTGTGAAACTATCTGTAGAACACACATTTTATTTGTTTATTTTTAATTAAAAATTTTTAATGTTTATTTATTTTTGAGAGAGAGACAGTGTGAGCATGAGTGGGGCAGAGAGGGAGACACAGAATCCAAAGCAGGCTCCAGGCTCTGAGCTGTCAGCACAGAGCCTGACACGGGGCTTGAACTCATGAACTGCAAGATCATGACCTGAGCCGAAGTTAGACGCTTAACTGACTGAGCCACCCAGGTGCCCTGCACAGATTTTATTTATAATACGGGTTTCAGGTAGGGAGTGCTTTTAAAGCAGGAGCATTGACGTGAGATCATGGCTTTTAAGAATGAGCTCACAGAACACGTTGCCTGTTCCCTCTATGTGGTTTAATGTGTAAATTCCATAAGCATTTCCAACTATGGGGTTGAGAAGGACTCAGCTGATCATCTAGGTTTCATAATTTTTAAAATTATGGAATAAGTCTTGGTGTTACTCAGGTTGTCATCCAGTAATAGGCAGTGATAGATATTTTTTGAATAATAAGGATGTGTTGAGTTATTTATAAATGCCCCGAATTCCTCTAAACTGTAACTTGGAAGAATGGATCTGAGGTCTACCATTCCACCAGCAGCTCCTGGCGCGGGTGCTCCAAAATCGTGGCACCGCCATCTGATACCATAGATTTCCCCCATACTTGTGAAATAGACCCTTTACATAATGTGACTGAGCTCCGATCCCCCACCCCTACCCCACCCCCGCTCCCAGTGCCGACTGGCTGGATTAGGCCTTCTTTATAGGCTTCTTCTATTCCCGCTCTCCGTCCCCACTCCCCTAGCAGCATTTTGTGACGGTAGGAGTTTCTCCCAAAGAAACTATTTTCACTTGGACCTTCATTTCAGAGTCTGCTTCTAGAGGACGGAAACTGAAGACAAATCATACCTGTCACTTGGCCAGTTATGAGAACAGAGTGCCCCTTACTAGCCCAAGTTAGGGGGAGATTGAAATTGAAAATACACAAATAACCATCTAAGAAGTTATCTCCTTGATGTCTAAACAATTGAACTCTTAACTCTTCAACTTTTATATAGCCGGAGTTTTTATTAACAATCTTTACAAATGATTGCCTAACACCTTACCAGGGAAAATGGGGGTCCTTAGTACCCCATTGTTCAGTTAAGCAGGAAGGAGTACCTTATATAATCCTGTCAGATGAGTTAAGAATATAGTAGAAACACTCAGGATCCCCAAATTGACCCCCCTCTCCAGAGAGAGAGAGACACTAGGTTTCTATTTTACTCTTATTCTCATAAGATTAGAGAGAGAGAGAGAGAGGGAGAAAGAGAGATGGGAATGGAGTGGAAATGGAGATGGAGAAGTATAATATATAGAGACATAAAGTAGAGTTGAAGTCTATTGATCCCTTTTCCCCAACGGTGATATTTCACTGTGAGACAATCACTATCCAGAACTTGATATCCCTCATTCTCAGAAGCTTTTTAGTGGGTGGTTTGGCCGCGCATAAGGACTTGAAACACCATCAGCAGCCTGAATTCATGGCGTCTGCAAAGGGGAGCTTGCAAACACAGAGCTATAATAACCAGATTGAATGGATATTAATATTTCATAAGGAGGCTTAATCTACTTCATTACATTTTATATTAGTTGTTCTAATAAATCCTTTCTCACCAGCGGTCCTGACAAATTTAATAGACTTTATAAATAGTCGGTCAATATCAAATGTGTCATAAATTCATTGCAACTTTGGAAAGAGTCCCAGAAGTTACTTTTGGGCTGACTTCTTGAAAACAACCCATGATTCACAATTAACCTTGGTTAAAAATGTGACAGATATTTGATTCTGCCAAATGACAAGTTTTGCTTGGATGCAAAAAACCAAGCTCCCTGTAATTATAGGTTTTGGGAATGCTAATTTCAGTGTATGCCAACCCCGGGCCAGGATATTGCTAAGAATATTTCCCATGAGCATACTCTATGTAGAGGAAAAAACCCAAGTTTGGAAGAACAACTGAAATGTGAATCAGAGTCACAGAAAGCTACAGTTCTGTAATTTATTTTACTAGCTTTTTTTCGCGTTTGAAATTGGGTAATATCAAGTGTGCTAAGTGTTAATAACCTTTCACCTGTTGGGCGCACCTGTTCAGCAAATGCAGTATATTGATGTATCCTCAAGATGCATCAGTGTCTTCCTCTTGTCAAACTTGGAAACCAACACCAATTAAGTTTTGACTTTTAATAAGCACGTGACATCGACGTTGAAAACGGTTCAGCTCCTTCTTTGGACTCCGAGGCATTGATCACAAAATCTAACTGACGTCGTATTATTATTTGAAAAGTTCTAATGAGTCAGACAACAAATTAACACTTAGAAAGTCGAAGGAGAGCTATACAGCCAACCCTTGGACATCACAAGTTTGAACTGTGTGGATCCACTTACAGGCAGATTTTTTTTCGATATAGTATAGGACTGTAGTGCATTTTCTCTTTCTTAGGGTTTTTTACAATAACATTTTCTGTATTTCTAGCTTACATTATTGTAGGAATACAGTATGTGATACAGAGAACACACAAAATATGTGTTCATCTACTGTGCATGTTATCGGTAAGGCTTCAACAGGAGGCTATTAGCACTTACATTTTGGGAGGAGTCAAAAGTTATCCATAGACTTTCGACTGTGTAGGGAGTGATACCCCAACTCCCACATGGTTCAAGAATTATCGATGTTCTCTCAGGTTTTTATTTCTAGTGAAAGGTCAAGCTAGATTTCTTTTTTGTTTTGAGCATTTTTTTAATTTTTAAAAAAGTTTTTATTATTTATTTTTGAGAGAAACAACTAGAGAGAGAGAACGAGCAGGGGAGGGGCAGAGAGAGAGGGAGACACAGAACCCTAAGCAGGCTCCAGGCTCCGAGCTGTGAGCACAGAGCCCAACGTGGTGCTCGAACCCACGAGCTGTGAGATCATGACCTGAACGGAAATCAAGAGGTGGATGCTTACCCGACTGAGCCACCGAGGTGCCCATTGATTTAAGCAGATTTTCCCTTTTCATGACACAGAGAACTTTGTCTATTTTAACGCTTTCCATCATTTTTAGGCAGATATGAAAGCTTTAGGTTGAGACACCAAGTTTCCAATATCCATTTCCGGGTATAAATATTCATCTTTAATATACAAAACTACACTGTACGTAATATTCTGATATTTTAGAATACAATATGGAATTGCAAAATCACAACTTTGGGGAGAAATTTTACATATAAGAGTTTTTTGGAAAAGAATGAAAACATCCCCTCCAAGCAAGACCCCAGTGTACCTCTGGTTGTGTTTCCTCGCAGGCTCTAGGAAAACTGTGTTTTCGAGGTAATGTTTTATTGAACAAAAGCAAGGCTGTAAAGATGTAGCAGGTGGAGGTGAGGTCTGTCGTCAAAGCCCAGTGGAAGCATCAAAAATAGACAGAGTTACATTCCAAAAATGTGTATAAGTTTTCTCTACATTGTCTGCTCTCGAACATCACGTCACGGGTGACGTCAGCACGGAGCCTCTAGAAAACTCCACTGTCTCATCATAAATTTTTTTTCTGATCTCACGGTACTGTGTCTTCCTGAGACCCTCAAGGGTTTCCGTTGCCCCACTGGGGGAAGTGCTATTTCACAGCGCACAGCTGAGGGGATGTGAATAAGTACAAATGCGGCCTTCCTCTTACAGCCCACCCTGGGCCTTTGTAAGGAGCATGAGTTGGGTGACAACGCCCTCCCCTGCACAGTCGAAATTTCACATATAACGTTTGACTCAGGGGGCGCCTGGGTGGCTCAGTCGGTTAGGCGTCCAACTTCGGCTCAGGTCATGATCTCATGGTTCGTGGGTTCGAGCCCCGCATCGGGCTCTGTGCTGACAGCTTGGAGCCTGGAGCTGCTTCAGATTCTGTGTCTCCCTCTCTCTCTGACCCTCCCCTGATCATGCTCACTCTCTCTTTCTCTCAAAAATAAATAAACGTTAAAAAAATTTTTTTAATAAAAAAAAGAAATTTTTTTTTATAGTTTGTCAGGTTGGTTTACGTGTACACCCAGTGCTCATCCCAACAAGCGCCCTCCTCCATGCCCAGCACCCCCTTTCCCCTCTCCCGCACCCCTCCTCAGCCCTCAGTTTGTTCTCAGCATTCAAGAGTCTCAGCAAAGCTTAACTGTGAACAACCTACTGCCAGGAAGCCTTGCTGATAACATACACCGTCAGTTAGCCCAGGCTTTGTGTGCTGGATGTATTCCATGCAGTTTTCTTATAATAGAGTAGCCAGAGGAAAGAAAATGTTACTAAGAAAATCATAAGAAAGAGACAATACATGTACTGTACTGTATTTAACAACAGCAACCAAATCTGCCTATCAGTGGATCCTCACAGTTCAAATCAGTGTTGTTTTAAGGTCAAGTGCATGTGATTTCTGTACACGCTTTGTCATATCCAATGATTTGACTCTTACACTATTCCGGTATTCCTGTGGATGTTCAGGGAGGAGACCATGAACCACTTCCTCGGTGTGAAAAGTGAGGCCCTGTATAGAGCTTGCCTGAGTCTGCACACCTAGTAAATGTCTACACCAAGGAAAACCCCAAATGTTCCGAGTCCACATCTTTTTCCCTTCCCGACATTGATGGCATCCAGGAAGGATGCTGAGTGTGCGTACGTGATGTCAGATCTCAAAATCGGAGCCGAACCATAACAGAAAGAGCCAATTAAGGAAACACCGACGTACACATAAAAATGCAAGGGGTCAATTTAGACGTGCGTTCTCTTTTCTCCTGACTTGAATAGATCCGTCAGTCCTTTCCCTAGCCTCTCTCCGAGCTAATTGATAGTCTCCTGAGTTGTAAAATATTCCAAACTCCTCCTGTAGGCCTCTCTATCACCCGCCACCCATGACACACAGGCCTCTTCCTCACACTTTTTCTAGCAAATACGTCTAAAGGTCCTGCATAATTATTCTCGGCTTAGCTTACGCCTTCCTCGGGTCTTCAGGGTATCAGCCAACAGACAATGAGATGCCCAGGAAAGATATTTTAAGTAACCTCCTTCCATACCTGACCGCCCGATGCAAATTCGTTTCCCTGAGCAAGAAATGGTGTAGAAAACTAAAATTTAGGAAGAGATCATATTTAAAAATGATAAGCCTTGGGTTTCGTTGTTTTTTGAAGTGAATGTGAGGGTTTTCATTGTTCTTTGAAGTGAATTCAGGGTTTTTTGAAGTGAATTTCTCATAGAACAAGACAAATGATGTTATTTTGAGGAACTATATTAGCCCTCACACTTGTTCGTAAAGCTCATTGTCAAATAAAATATAGTGAGGTACTTACTGTAGATTTGTAAAAAGACAACTTTATAGAGGGCGTGGGATTTGCAATCTTTGCAATCTTTAAGATTTCTGAAGCTGAAAATTGTTTTGAACCAATTCAATTGCATTGAACCAAATAAATTGTTATAATCGGATTGGACAAAAACGCTTGAAAGATAAGCTTGCTTTTAATCATGGGAATTTTCATCATGATACATCACTGCATCCAGAGTGTAAATTCTTAAGGACACAGTAACATGAAAGAATAGGTCTCCAATAAAATGCGAAGGGTTGGTCAAACAACTTCTCGCCGTCTCCCCACAAAGTGAGTTTCTCATGCTTTCTGTAGAACCCATGCACAGGGGAGCGGGCTTGGGGGTGGGGGCAGGGAAATGCCAGACCTTCGATTGATTATCTTGCAGAAAAATCTGCAGCCAGTAAGGAACATCTGGGCCCGTAAATAACCAGGACAAAATAAGTGGCTTTGTTGATGTGAAGAGATTTAAACGGGCATAAAGAGCTGCAAATAAGACAGGAAAGCACTCAAAGAATTAAAGAAGGGCAAGGTAGTTAAAGTCAAGTGGAGTGGGAAAAATATACCAAAGGCTGTGAGGGGTCATATTTCCTGAAGACTCGCTCCCCAAACTGGCTACATAGCGAAATTCAAGTCCCTGAACAGGAATCTCTCAAAGGTAAAGGAAGAAACACTTTTCTAGAACCACAGAGATGGAGGGGAGGAAAGAGAATTGAGAATTCCCCGGAAGAAGTGAGAGTGAGCAAGGATGTCTGGGTAAAAAAAAAAAAAAATAAATAAAATAATAATAATAATAATAACAGTAGAAATTGGGAGAAGAAAAAACATGTCCTAGTGATGAAACAGAATTAAAAAAAAAAGAAGTTTATTTATTTATTTATTTAGACAGAGAGAGAGAGAGAGAGAGAGTGAGCAGGGGAGGGACAGAGAAAGAGGGAGAGTCCCAAACAGGATCCACAATGTTAACACAGAGCCCGACATGGGGCTTGATCCCATAAATCATGAGATCATGACCTGAATTGAAACCAAAAGTCAGACACTTAACCAGCTGAGCCACCCAGATGCCCCTGAAGAGCCTTTTAAGAAAGCCTCTTCCTCTTAAAAGCCAACATTGACACACTAGGTTTGTGTTTAAGCTCATGAACTGTAAGCAAAAGAAAGCCATTTGGATTCTCAGACCCGTTTATTCTTACTTTACACACAATTGCAGTGAAATTGGTTACTTGCTCAGGGAAGGTTAATGGGCACAGCCCAGCTAATGCCAGGTGCCAGACAAAGGAGGGAAAAGGGATCCTTCCCCCCCTGGAACGTAGAGGAAATAAATGTTCCCAGGCAAATGTGCACATATGGAACTTCGTTTCAGGAAAACATCCTGAGAGCAATGAAAAGTGACAGCACATGGCAAGTGAGATTAGGAAGTAAAACTTAATGAAAACCAAAGGGAAGGATGCAAAAAGCGCGCTCGTCCAAGGCCATGTAATAAAGGAACATGCAGATTAGCGTGTTTGTCCCTGAGACATCGACGCACCCAACACGTGTCCCCAAGCAGAGACCCAGTGTGTATAGGGTGGTCCTCAGCAACACATGGGTACACGCAAACACGCTCACACATGCTCACCCACACGTCTACACACACACACACACACACATTGTATTACTCATATTCTCCTTAGAGAACAAGAAAGCAGAGCACGTTTTGGGAAAACTTCCATGAAAGTGATTGAAATGACGTTTGCTTGTTTAAAGAATATACAGTTGGAGTGTGAGTTATTAACACGAATGGGTGTGTGGATTTTCCTGGCTTTAATCTATTTAGTTGCTACAGTATTCCACACAATGGGCACTCTGTTTCCATAGGAGCTCCACCTTCCCCTGGGGACTCAGTCAGTGAGTCAGGTGTATAAAGACACCAAGCAGGACACGCCCGTTCAGTGCAGGCTGGTCAGCGAGTAGAGCAAGATCCAGAAAGGGAACTGGTGGGAAACTGACACATGAAGTCAGCTTCATTTTGAGGTGTGGACGTTAGGAAACAAAACCACAGCTTTTTTGGCCAGGATACAAAGCCGAGCATCCGGTCTTGCCTCCAGCACCCAGTGAGGGCCTGGATGTCCCCAGGCTCCGCTAGCACCAGAGGAAATGCACTTGGAAGAATGGCGTAAAGGGGCCAATGTCTTCCCGGAACATAGTTTTAGATGAAAAATAATTCTGGTAACTGAAGGACTCATGTATAGAAATGGACTTTCAGTGGGGGGCGCATTGTAAATTATGTTAAGAGTCGATCCAGAGGCGCGCCTGGGTGGCTCAGTCGGTTGAGGGTCCGACTCTTGATTTTGATTCAGGTCATGATTTCAGGGTTGTGGGCTCCAGCTTGGTGTTGGGCTCCATGCTCAGAATGGAGCCTGTTTAAGATCCTCTCTTCCCCCTGGCCCCCGGCCCCCCAGCCCCCTGGCCCCCCTGGCCCTGCTTGCGCACTCTCTCTCTCTCTCTCAAAAAAAGAAAAAAGAAAAAAAAGAAAGAAAGAAAATATATGAGCCATAGAGGTATCATTTGGAATCTGAAGTTACTAGAAAGAGTTCCCCTCCCCACATGACCGCAAATTACAACCTACTGTCTAATTTTCTGCACCGTTTCTTGCTGCTCCTAAAATCCAGAAGAGAGAGCAGAGCTGACAACTGCCTTCATGAGACCCTTGTGAGCCCCCAGGAGGAGGCCACCTGCCGTCCCTGCGCGTCCCTGTGCGTGCGAGGACGTATGCACGGGCTGGGTGTTGACAGCCCAGATGCTGCTGCTCTGACTTCTACATCCCGACCCTGGCGTTTCTGTCCAGACCCCTTGGTGGAGACGAACCTCATTTCCTGTTCATGGGATTTCTCCTGCGCCTGCTGACTCCTCTTTCATTAGGGGGGTACACAGCAACCATTGTAAAATTAATGTAAAGGTTGGGCTTCCCCACAAATTTTAACAGGGGCCTCTTAGAACAGTGAAGGACAGGAAAGCTTTAGGGGGAAGAATGAAGTACATGGAGTAAAACAAAGTGAGATGAAGAATTTCAAATACTGGATACAAAATTCAAGTAGTGGCTGGTTTATAATGGACTAGACTGAATTAACTTCAGCTGAGTGGATATCTTTTTCTTTGATCATTTCTTTCTTCTGCCTTTTTGTTCATTAAAAGATGCAAAGATTCATGTGGAAAAGGAGTCAGGGAGAAGGAAGGAAGGACAGAAGGAAGGGATGAAGGAAGGGAGGGAGGGAGATCTTCTTTCTAATATACTGCTTACAATTTCGTCAATAGAAAGCATATAATTTTTTAGTCATTTAATATGAATCTCGCAAGTCATAATAAAATTTCTTTGTCTCATAGTGTATCTTTTTCTCCGAAGTTACTGACAGCTAATAGGATAGAAGTCGAATGAACAGAAACATGTGAAGAGAGTCGAGGTATATAATAAATATTTTAATTTACAAACTACAATAATTCTTTCACTTACTGGGTGAGCTAAATACCAAAAGCCTCTCTTATTTCCCTGCTGGGTTGATGGCATCTAGAAAAGGGAAATATTACTTATTTTTAACAAGCTCATTAATCATGGTACAGTGTTAACATGTTAAGACCTAGCGATTAGGTCTGGTTAGGATTTCTTGGCATAAAATCCATTCAGGAAATATATCTTTAGAATGAAAAGGGACATTATGAATACATTATGTATATACTTAGACCTTTTTTAGGGGAGCCTTGATTGAAATGGATTTGCGGTGGGGGCAGGTCAGGGCATTGAAGGCCGCTGGAACCATGCGTCAGGCAAATCTAGGTAGGAAAAAAACAGCATGTTTTACATCCTTGTTCCTGTGACCCTCCCTCTCCTTAAGAGCTGCTTTTATAAGCACAGTACACCTACGAGGAAGAAATTGATTTTGTCATCACGAGCCCTCAATGTTGCATTTTTATGTATTTTATGGGCAATTAGGAGGCACTAAAAGCGAAGAATGCATCATAACGGAATAATCAAGAAATTGGTAGTAACCATATGGGGCAGAAAATAAATTAAAAGATTGCATTTTGCAACCCATTATAATGTTGTCTACACAAATATTAAAGTATTCAGATACAAACGTTTAATACTCAGTGAACTGGCTTTCAGTGAGACGAGAAAGTCAACATTCCTTCCCCCTCCCAAACGCCACGACAGTAAGAATACTGATTTCATTCTTAAGACATTAACAACCAAGGGGCAAAGGAAAGGCGCTAGGAGGTACTAGAAACGACCCGTAGGAGGGCCTCACAGTGGGGAGCTAACTCTACAGGCATGGGCGGGGGTGGGGGGCAAACAGCAACAGGCCTCCCTGCACAGGGCTGCGCCCCTCCCGGGCCCCCCAGCGCGTGGCCGCCCCCACCCCCCAGGCCCGGGTCGGCGAGCGCCCCTCCCTGCGCACCGTCCAGGGCGCACCGCGCTGGCACCCCGGCCTCCCCCACCTCCGAGCTGGAAGCCAGGCGGCCGGTCCCAGACCTTCCCGGCGACAGCCCGGACGCTCCTGCTCTGGAGACCGAGGCCAGCCCAAGCGGGAACAGCGACAGGGACACACGTCAGGGCTTGGGGAGTAAAACGCCAGCTGATGGCCCCGTCGTGATACCGGCCAAGGACCAGGCTGTATTGTTACCTGGTCTCTGTCCAGGACGGTCGAGATCTCTGCACCGGTGAGGAAATCCTTCGAGGCAAATGGGCCTTCAGCAAAAATAAACCTGGAATAGCACAACTTGGGAGAAAGCAGTGTCCCCAACGAGCAAAGAATCAAGACAGAAATGTAAGCATGCAACTGATGGCCGTAGAGAGGCATCCTTACAGCACCAAGTAGTAAAGAGCGCTTGCCTCTGGGTTGAGGAAGTGGATAAAAGGGAAGGGATCCTTTAAAAAAAAAAAAAAAAGCCTGGGGGCAAGTGAGGGGCTCAGTTGGTTAAGCATCAGACCTTACCTGCTCGCTCAGGTGGTGATCTGACAGCTGGTAAGATGCAGTCCCGTGTGGGCCCTGCAGTGGGGGTGGGGACCCTGCTTGGGATTCTCCCCCCTGCCCCCCGGCTTTCTCTGCCCCTTACCCACTTGCACGTGTTCTCTCCCAAAATACATAAACAAAACAAAAAAAATCTAAAAAAGAAAATAATAAGCCTGTTTGAGCTAACTTGAAATCTTCCAGATATGCGCATGGGTAATTTCGATTTTCCGAAAAGTACGCTGAATCGGGCTAGTTTTTATTATTTTTTCGTGACGATATGGATTCTGAAGCGGAAAGCGTTCAACTGACTGGCAAGTATGTACGATTCCTGCTTCTGGACGCGCACATGGAGGCTGAAATCGAGCTGAGCCTGTTCCAGCCCCGCCCGGATCTATCTTCCTGGCCTCGGTGACAGTGAGCGTGAATCCCAGCGCCAGGGTCCCCAAGGCCACCCCGGCCTCAATCATTGGCCAGGAGGACCCACAGGACTCAGCATACAGTCATCTCATGGCTACGGCAAGAAGGCACAAAACAAAATGAACAACTGGAGAATGTACAGGAGGGGAAGCCCAGAGGAAGCCAGGTGCAAACTTCCAGAATCCAAGCCCAGTCCAGGCACAACAGAAGCACCTGATTCCTCCAGCAACATGCGACAGCATGTCTGAAAGGCCATCTACCAGGGAAGCTCACCAGGGACTCGCTGCGCAGGGTTTTTAGATGGTGCTGATCACGTGGGCACCTTCTGCTGGGCACCACCCAAATCCCAGACCCGCAGAAGGAAAGCAGGTTGTCAGCAGAAACCGTATTGTTTTGCATAAATAATTCTGACACAGTGAGCCTTTCTGATCAAGGGAGAATTGGAACTCTCCCAGAATCCAGTTCCAATGGGCCATCTGAGAGCCAACCTTGGAAGCTGACCTTTCAACCTAGCAGGCTCAGGATCATTATGCTAATACGATCTTCAGCCGAGATGAGCGGAAGCTCAGGGAGGAAACAACCTTCCACTCCCACGGGACGTCAGGACCATGACCCTAGAACTGCAGGCAGCCATGCATACTGCCTTCACTAAAAAGTGTGTCTTTTTGGAATGGACGCAACAGAAAAAAAAAAAAAAAATGAAGGATGATAAAAGGGAAACCGCATCCTTCTGAGCCCCTGGATACAGCCGTACCTGTAACTTTCCTGGCTGCTTGATTTGTGAATCAATAAATTTCTTCTACTGTGTAGGCCTGGTGCATTTTTTTTCACTTGCAAAAGAAAGAGACATCTATTTTTTTTTTTTATCCCATAGAGTCAGGACGTTCTGTTATTTATCATGGGATACGGTGGCTTTTAGAAAGTAGGAGAAGACCTTGAAGAAAGGTTTGGAGAAGGAAGGAAAGAAGGAAATGAAGGAGGAAGAGGAATATGGCCGGGGATGAGGGTACAGCAGATAAAACTTAGGTTTTAGTGGAAATCCCAGGACCAAGGAGGTTAACTGAGCAGCCTGAAAATCCCTGGAAACTTTATTCTTCTGTCCCAAAGGACACCATCCATTAAATGAAATGAAATACACTGTCACCTACACTAATGTATCTGAAACCGAAATACCACCTTTTGAGTATCATTGGTATTGGAAAAGGGGTTTTAATTGGATTAGGAAAGATACACAGCTCTGCGGCTTTTCTGAGCCTAGAAGAATCATTTGTAAAAACAGTAATGAATTAGATTTCCTGCTTCAGGAGAACGCTTAATGATGGATTCATATAAGATCTGGGATGGTGGATATTTGTAACCTTAAAACAAATGACCTCCACATTAGACATTGACTCTGGATTTTTTTTTCCTGCCACATGAGAGAAAAAGAAGGAAGGAATTTTTTTTAGAAAAATCAAACAATTGATTCCAAACGAGCCAATGTTTGGAAATACGGATGTGGGAAAAGACTGAAGGAAGCTCTTATTTCCCAAACTTAAGAAATATTTAGACTCCTTTTAAAAGGTGACATAACATTTTTGATATCCTAGGAATAATTCTCAGGTGGATAGTGCGGAAAATTCTAGAGTGCTAGATATTCAGTGTTGGTCTGAGGTAGGTGTCACAAAGCAGAAAGAAGGAGAAGTTAGCGCAGATGAGTGAGTGTGACCTCAGGGGTGAATAAGAAAGTTCGTGTGTGCAAGGCACTTACCATTCACATCTAGTCACACATGGGCCCAATGATGCCCACATTTCCACAGGACACTAGATATCCATATTTTGTATGAAGTCTCTGGATTTTTAAATTTTTACAACTAGTTTAAAATGTTTCAGTGTGCCCACTGAAGATAATGCCTTCAACTAATATGATATTATATGTCAACAATGGTTCAATTAAAAAATATGAAATATGGGCGCTTGGGTGGCTCAGTTGGTTAAATGACTGACTCTTTGATTTTGGCTCAGGTCACGATCTCACGGCTTGTGGGATCCAGCCCCAAGTCAGGCTGTGTGCTGACATAGTGGAACCTGCTTAGGATTCTCTCTTCCTCTCTCTCTGTCCCTTCCCTGCTCTCTCTCTGTCCCTGTCTCTGAAAAAAAAAAAAAATAATATATAAAATTTAAAAATAAAATAACATAAACTTAAAAAAATCATAATATACAAAGAACACCTTTGAGGTCCAACTGCTTTTGAGAGATTGTAAAATTTCTTTCAGGGCATCTTTGACACTAATGTGATTCTTAAAAAAATACCAGTTAGGACAATGAAACCACATAATATTCTTTGCTATTGAAGGGGTTGTATTGTCTCGTTCCATGAAACCAATAAGGCTTGGTTTTTTTGCTTCCGTACGTCTCAGTGTGGGACAGTGGGAGTCTGAGCTCTTCATAGTCATTCAGGGACCCAGGTCTCTTCTCTCACGTGCTGTCATTGCTTGGGCTCCACCCTCCTCTGTAATAAGGTGAGGGAGAGAATGTGGTGTAGGCTCAACTCTGTCATCCCAAAGGGAATGATTTGATATCAAACGATTGCACTGATTTCCATTTCATCAATTACTGGTGAACTTAATTTTACTGGCCATTGCAGTGCACCTTTTATGAATTGCATACACAGCATACTTTGTAATGTGTCTTCAGTTGTTCAAATGTGGAGTGCATCGTTTTAAGCATTTGGAGTGTGCTGGTGCGATTGCCTTCAGAGCCTCACAAACAGCCTCGTGAGTTAGACGCCATCATCACTGTCTGTTTTTACAGAGGAGGAAAGCAGGGTCACGTGGGTGGACTGTCTCACCCAAGTTCATGCAGCTGAATGGGGAAGAGAAGGGACTTGAACCCAGGACCCTGAATGTCACGATCTTTAGTAGAATTTGCTGTGTCCGTCCTGCCCCTCTCCACCTGCAGTGCCCTTCACTCAAGTTGCCCAGGTGGTAGCAGAGTGAGGGAAAGAGTAAAAGCCAACACCCCGGATGTTCCTGTCCCATGGGCACAGACAACGCATGTAGGCTTGATTAGAAATTACCAGGCCCAGCTCTTCCCTCTTGCCTTGGGAAACACGGGTCTCATGGCCCTTCTGAGCCTCAGTCTCCTCATATTTAATATAGAGACAGTGGAAGCTTCCTTGCTTACTCAACCAGGTGACAGTCAAATTGGAGGTGGGGTCACTGTGAAAATGCTACTAGTATCAAATACGGTGTGATATCAGCATAAAGAACGAATGTGGGAAGGAGGAGATGGCCATTACTGCTCAGGAAGCAAGATAACTCACAGAAAAAGTTGCAAGTGTGTGGAGTTCAAAGCAAATGACGAGTTATGTCTGAATTTTCACTTAAACTGGATGACCATCCGAGGTGATTTTGCAAAGATTAGAAGTACTTTAAAAAGAAGGAATTCTTCTGTCGAGGTCAAATGCCTCCAAAGAATTGTGATTTCAAGTCTGGCTTCTATAGCGTCATCTTTTAGAAATTTCCCTTCAAAAATCTTAGTTCTGAAAGCAGTGCTTCTCCACAAGGGGTGATTTCTACCCCCCAGGAGAATTTGGGAATATCTGGAGACCGTTTGTCACAATTGGGTGGAGGGTGTTTCTGGCATCCAGGAGGCTGAGGTCAGGGATATTTTAAACATCCTACAGTGCACAGGACAGTCCCATAACCCTAAATCACCCTATCCAAAATCTCAATAGTGTCAAGGTTGAGAAACTCCATTTTATATCAGAAAGGCAGGACCCAGGGTCTGGGCCCTTGGAGACTGAGATTTCTTTTCTTTTCTTTTCTTTTTTTTTAAATTTTTAAATGTTAATTTATTTTTGAGAGAGAGAGAGAGAGCTAGCATGAGTGGGGGAGGAGCAGAGAGAGGGGGAGACATAGATTCCGAAGCAGGCTCCAGGCTCTGAGCTGTCAGCACAGAGCCCGATGCAGGGCATGAACTCATGAACCACAAGATCATGACCTGTGCTGAAGTCAGATGCTTAACAGACTGAGCCCCCAGGCGCCCCTGCAGACTTATATTTCTGTGCTTTGTGTCAAACACCTTTGCTTAGCACCAGGAGACGTTCCTTCTCAAGAATAGAAAGAGCCCTGTGTCCCTAAGAACTTTTATAACCTGGTGCCCTCCACCTTCCCACCCCAGTGGTCTTTGGGAACCGAGTCATACTCAAAGGACAAGAGCGATGCAGCCACCGTAAAGCCATTTCACAGAGTGTCACAATTTAGTCCACTGACAATGACCAGGAATGAAACACATCTGAATACTGCTGATGCGGCTGCAGGAAGGCCAGTGACCCACGTGATTGTGGAAATGCCTACCTATACCTTGAAAACAGTCTCTTATTTGGAAACCTGTCTGGGCATTAAGGATCAGGAATCTATTAACCGAGACACATTCCCATGACACGAAACGGAGAAGGTTAGGCCATCTCACGAGAGGTAACCCTTCCATCTGCCTCAGCTGATAGTGTGAGCCCAAAAATGCCCTGAAATTTGGTTTCTTTCACCAAGGTTTGGTAAATTGTCAGCATTAAATGCATGCTTGCTGAAGTACTGAATGAAGTTTCTTCTATATCTATTGTCAAATAGTCAAATATTTCTATTTGTTTTTAAAGAGAAGTCAGAAATCAGGGTAGAAATGAAAAATCCTATAATTTTTAAATAATGGCAATAACATATTGTATGTCTTAAAAACAACTCTTCTGGTCAAAGACAGAGCGAAACCTCAGTATTAAATCATCTGTCTTTGGTTTGTTGCATTTTGTTTCCCTCAAAACAAAGGACTATTACCTTTAAACATCATTAGTTGCAAAGAAGATTAACTTGCTTAATTTAATCAGGAAAGAACTTAGTAAGGAACATTAGGAAGTTCCAGAATGATTCCAAGCAAGGGCAGAGGAAGTGACTGTTTAGGGCCAGCCTGCAGAGACACTCCGGAGAGCCAGGTTGGCGAAGGAAGAATGAAGGTGGGCAGAACTCTGAGATGGGCAGGGCAGAAGGAGAGGCTGTGATATGCGGAAGCTATGGTGTGGGAGGAGCTGTGTTGTGGGTGGAGCCATGATGTGGGAGGGGCTATGATGTAGGAGGGGCTATGATGTGGGAAGGACTGTGATGTGGGAGGGGCTATGATGTGGGAGGGGCTACGATGTGGGAAGGGCTATGATGTGGGAGGAGC
>JAESUZ010005562.1:0-181340 GCA_017311185.1 Proteles cristata cristata
CGGAGCCTGATAGAGGGTTTGATCCCACACCCCAGGATTTCAACCTGAGTCAAAATCACAGTCAGACACTCAGTGAGCTTCACCATCCAGGTGCCCCTAAATTGAAATATGTACATGTACAATACAAACCAGACTTCAAGGACTTATGCCCAACAGAAATTATGTAAAATATCTCATTACTATTTTTATTGCACATTGAAAGAATATGTTGGACATATTGGGCTAAATATGAAAATATTATTAAAATTAATTCCACCAATCTCTTCTTTATTATTTTATTTTATTTCATTTCATTTTATTTTATTTTAGTAGGCTGTGCATCCAAAGTGGGTTTTGAACTCTTGACCCTGAGATCAAGAATCACAGGTGTGGGGCACCTGGGTGGCTCAGTTGGTTAAGTGTGTGGCTTTGGCTCAGGTCAGGATCTCATGCTTTGTTGGTTTGAGCCCCTCATTGGGCACCTCTGAGCTGTCAGCTCAGAGCTTGGAGCCTGCTTTGGAATCTGTATCTCTCTATCTTTCTCTCAAGAATAACTAAACTTAATGTTAATGTTATTTTTTCTTGAGAGAGAGAGACAGAGAAGCAGTAGGGGAGGGATAGAGAGAGAGGGAGACAGATTCAAAGCAGGCTCCAGTCTCTGAGCTGTCAGCACAGAGTGCCACAGAGCCTGACACAGAGCTCAAACTCATGAACCACGAGATCATGACCTGAGCTGAAGTCATCCGCTCAACTAACTGAAGCACCTAGACCCCCCTCAAAAATAAATAAACTTTAAAAAGAAAGAATTGCCAACTCTACCAACTGAGCTAGCCAGGCACTACTCTTGAAAAAGAAGTTTTTATTTATTTTTTTCCATCTTAAAGCATTTTTATATAAAACATTAATGTGCATGTATTTATCCATTTCTTTTCTTTTTTTTTTTTTTTACAAATAGTTTATTGTCAAGTTGGTTTCCATATAACACCCAGTGCTCATCCCCAGAAGTGCCCTCCTCCATGCCCGTCTCCTCCCTCCCCCCCACATCCATCAGTCCTCAGTTTGTTTCTCAGTATTGAAGAGTCTCTCATCCTTTCCCCCACCATTTCCTCCCTTCTTCTCCCTCATGGTCCTCAGTTAAGTTTCTCCTAATCCTTCTATACGTGCAGACACATGATATTTGTCCTTCTCTTCCTGACTTATTTCGCTGAGCATAACACTCTCAAGGTCCATCCATGTTGCTACCCATGGCCAGATTTCATTGATTCCCAATGTCATGCAGTATGCCATGGCATAGATAAACTACATCTTCTTGACTCATTCGTCTCTTGATGGACACTTAGGCTCTTTCCATGTTTTGGCTATTGTGGAGAGCGCTGCTATGAACATTGGGGTACATGTGCTCCTATGCATCAGCATTTCTGTATCCCTTGGGTAAATTCCTAGCAGTGCTATTGCTGGGTCATAGGGGAGTTCTATTGTGTTTTTCCTGAGGAACCTGTGTTTTCCAGAGGGACTACACCAGTTTGCATTCCTACCAACAGTGTAGGAGGGTGCCCGTTTCTCCACATCATCTAGAGTTCTCTGATTTGCTCATTTTAGCCACTCGGACTGGTGTGAGGTGGTATCTCAGTGTGGTTTTGATGTGTATTTCCCTGATGAGGAGCGATGCTGAGAATCGTTTCATGTGTCTGTTGGCCATCTGGATGTCCTCTTTGAAGAAGTGTCTGTTCATATCTTCTGCCCATTTCTTCACTGCGTTGTTTGTTTTTCGGGCGTGTAGTTTGGTGAGTTCCTTATAGATTCTGGATATTAACCTTTTATCTGATACGTCATTTGCAAGTATCTTTTCCCATTCCGTTGGTTGCCTATTAGTTTTCTGGGTTGTTTCCTTTCCTGTGCAGAAGCTTTTAATCTTTTGAGGTACCAATCATTTATTTTTGCTCTTGATTCCTTTGCTTTTGGAGTTGTGTCAACTAAGTTGTGCTACGGTAGAGGTCAAGGAGGTTGTTTCCTGTTTTCTCCTCTAGGGTGTTGAGAGTTTCCTGGGTCATGTTCAGGTCCTTTATCCATTTTGAGCTTCTTTTTGTGCATGGTGTGAGAAAATGATCGAGTTTCATTCTTCTGCATGTTGCTGTCCAGTTTTCCCAATACCATCTGTTAAAAAGGCTGTCTTTTTTTCCATTGGATATTCTTTCCTGCTTTGTCAAAGATTAGTTGGATGTATACCTTTTGGTCCAGCTCTGAGTTTTCAATTCGATTCCATTGGTCTATGTGTCTATTTTTGTGCCAATACCATACTGTCTTTTTTTTTTTTTAACGTTTTATTTATTTCTAGGAGAGAGATAGAGAGAGACAGCGTGAGCAGGGGAGGGTCAGAGAGAGAGGGAGTCACAGACTGAAACAGGCTCCAGGCTCTGAGCTGGCAGTCAGCACAGAGCCCGACGCGGGGCTCAAACCCACGAACTGCGAGATCATGACCTAAGTGAAAGTCGGATGCCTAACCGACTAAGCTACCGAGGCGCCCCGATACCATACTGTCTTTTTTTTTTTTTTACAAATAGTTTATTGTCAAATTAGTTTCCACATAACACCCAGTGCTCATCCCCACAAGTGCCCTCCTCCATGCCCACCCCTCCTCCCCCCCACATCCACCAGTCCTCAGTTTTTGTCAGCATTCAAGAGTCTCTCATGGTTTGCCTCTCCCCCTTTCCCCCACCATTTCCGCCCTTCTTCTCCCCCTTGGTCCTCTGTTAAGCTCCTCCTAATCCTCCTATACGTGCACACATATGATATTTGTCTTTCTCTGCCTGACTTATTTCGCTCAGCATAACACCCTCAAGGTCCATCCATGTTGCTACACATGGCCAGATTTCATTGTTTCTCATTGCCATGTAGTATTCCATGGTATAGATAAACCACATCTTCTTGATCCATTCATCTGTTGATGGACACTTAGGCTCTTTCCAGGTTTTAGCTATTGTGGAGAGTGCTGCTATGAACATTGGGGTACATGTGCTCCTATGCATCAACATTTCTGTATCCCTTGGGTAAATTCCTAGCAGTGCTATTGCTGGGTCATAGGGGAGTTCTATTGTTAGTTTCCTTAGGAACCTCCACACTGTTTTCCAGAGGGGCTGTACCAGTTTACATTCCCACCAACAGTGTAGGAGGGTGCCCGATTCTCCACATCCTCGCCAGCATCTAGAGTTCTCTGATTGGCTCATTTTAGCCACTCTGACTGGCGTGAGGTGGTATCTCAGAGTGGTTTTGATTTGTATTTCCCTGATGAGGAGCGATACTGAGCATCGTTTCATGTGTCTGTTGGCCATCTGGATGTCCTCTTTGGAGAAGTGTCTGTTCATATCTTCTGCCCATTTCTTCACTGGGTTGTTTGTTTTTCGGGCGTGTAGTTTGGTGAGTTCCTTGTAGATTCTGGATATCAACCCTTTATCTGATATGTCATTTGCAACTATCTTTTCCCATTCCGTTGGTTGCCTATTAATTTTCTGGGTTGTTTCCTTGGCTGTGCAGAAGCTTTTAATCTTGATGAGGTCCCAACAGTTTATTTTTGCTCTTGATTCCCTTGCTTTTGGGGATGTGTCCAGTAAGAAGTTGCTGCGGTGGAGGTCAAGGAGGTTGTTTCCTGCTTTCTCCTCGAGGGTGTTGATAGTTTCCTGTCTCACGTTCAGGTCCTTTATCCATTTTGAGTTTATTTTTGTGCATGGTGTGAGAAAATGATCTAGTTTCATTCTTCTGCATGTTGCTGTCCAGTTCTCCCAACACCATCCGTTAAAAAGGCTGTCTTTTTTCCATCGGATATTCTTTCCTGCTTTGTCAAAGGTGAGTTGGCTGTATACTTTTGGGTCCACTTCTGAGTTCTCAATTCTGTTCCATTGGTCTATGTGTCTGTTTTTGTGCCAATACCATACTGTCTTGATGATGACAGCTTTGTAGTAGAGGCTAAAGTCTGGGATGGTGATCCCTCCCGTTTTGGTTTTATTTTTCAGGATTACTTTGGCTATTCGGGGTCTTTTGTGGTTCCATACAAATTTTTGGATAGTTTGTTCTAGTTTTGAGAAGTATGCTGGTGCAATTTTGATTGGAATTGCATTGAATGTGTAGAGTGCCTCAGGTAGTAATGACATCTTAACTATATTTATTCTTCCTATCCATGAGCATGGAATGTTTTTCCATTTCTTTGTGTCTTCTTCAATTTCCTTCATAAGGTTTCTATAGTTTTCATCATACAGATCTCTTGTATCCTTGGTTAGGTTTATTCCGAGGTATTTTATGTTTTTTTGTGCAATTGTGAATGGGATCAGTTTCTTGATTTCTCTTTCTGTTGCTTCATTGTTGGTGTATAAAAATGCAACCGATTTCTGTACGTTGATTTTGTACCCTGCAACTTGGCTGAATTCTTGGATCAGTTCTAGTAGGCTTCTGGTGGAGTCTGTCGGGTTTTCTATGTAGAGTATCATGTCATCTGCGAAGAGTGAAAGTTTGACTTCCTCTTTGCCAATTCTGATGCCTTTGATTTCCTTTTGCTGTCTGATGGCTGATGCTAGGACTTCCAGCACTATGTTAAACAGCAGTGGTGAGAGTGGGCATCCCTGTCGTGTTCCTGATCTCAGGGGGAAAGCTCTCAGTTTTTCCCCGTTGAGGATGATGTTAGCTGAAGGCTTCTCATAGATGGCTTTGATGATGTTTAAGTAGGTTCCTTCTATCCCAACTTTCTCGAGAGTCTTTATTAAGAAGGGATGCTGTATTTTGTCAAATGCTTTTTCTGCATCTATTGACAGGATCATATGGTTTTCATCTTTTCTTTTATTGATATGATGGATCACATTGATTGATTTGCGAATATTGAACCAGCCCTGTAACCCAGGAATGAATCCCACTTGATCTTGGTGGATGATTCTTTTGATATGCTGCTGGATTCGATTTGCAAGGATCTTGTTGAGAATTTTTGCATCCATATTCATCAAGGATATTGGCCTGTAGTTCTCTGTTTTTGCTGGATCTCTGTCTGGCTTGGGAATCAGTGTGACGCTGGCTTCATAAAATGAGTCCGGGAGTTTTCCTTCGCTTTCTATTTTTTGGAATAACTTGAGAAGAATTGGGATTAATTCTGTTTTAAATGTCTGGTAGAATTCCCCAGGGAAGCCATCAGGTCCAGGGCTCTTATTTGTTGGGAGATTTTTGATCACTGATTCGATTTCTTCACTCGTTATGGGTCTCTTCAGGTTTTCTATTTCTTCCCGTGTGAATTTTGGTAGTGAGTGTGTGTTTAGGAATTTGTCCATTTCTTCTAAGTTGTCCAATTTGTTGGCATATAATTTTTCATAGTATTCCCTGATAATTGCTTGTATTTCTGAGGGGTTGGTTGTAATAAGTCCATTTTCATTCATAATTTTGTCTATTTGGGTGCTCTCTCTTTTCTTTTGTATAAGTGTGGCTAGAGGTTTGTCAATTTTGTTTACTTTTTCAAAAAACCAACTCTTGGTTTCATTGATCTGTTCAATTGTTTCTTTGGTCTCTATGTTGTTTATTTCTGCTCTACTTTTTACTATTTCTCTTCCTCTACTGGGTTTAGGGCGTTCTTGTTGCTCTGCCTCTAGTTCCTTTAGGTGAGCTGTTAGATTTTGGACTTGTGCTTTTCCTTTTTTTTTTTTCTTTTTTCTTTTTATTTATAGGAGAGAGAGAGACAGAGAGAGAGAGAGACAGCGTGGGCAGGGGAGGGTCAGAGAGAGAGTGAGTCACAGACTGAAACAGGCTCTAGGCTCTGAGCTGGCCGTCAGCACAGAGCCTGACGCGGGGCTCGAACCCACGAACCGCGAGATCATGAGCTAAGCGAAAGTCGGACGCTTAACCGACTAAGCCACCCAGGAGCCCCGGACTTGTGCTTTTTCTAATCTCTTGAAATAGGCCTGGAGCGCATTGTACTTTCCTCTTAGGACTGCCTTTGCCGCATCCCATAGATGATGGATTGTTGTGTTTTCGTTTTCATTTGTTTCCATCTATTTTTAAATTTCATCTCTAATTGTCTGATTGGCCCCTTCATTCTTTAGTAGGGTGTTCTTTAACCTCCATGTTTTTGGAGGATTTCCAGACTTCTTCCTGTGATTGATTTCAAGTTTCAAAGCATTATGATCTGACAGTGTGCATGGTATAATCTCAATTCTTTTATATTTACTGAGGACTGCTTTATGTCCCAGTATGTGATCTATCTTGGAGAATGTGCCATGTGCCCTTGAGAGGAAAGTAAATTCTCTGGCCTCAGGATGTAAAGTTCTAAATATATCCGTCAGATCCATCTGGTCCAATGTGTCTTTCAAGTCCATTATTTCTTGAGTGATTTTCTGTCTGGTTGACCTACCCATTGCTCTAAGCAGAGTATTAAAGTCCCCTGCTATTAGCACATTCTTATCTATAAGCTTGTTTCTGTTTGTGATTAATTGTTTTACATATTTAGGTGCTCCCATATTCGGTGCATAGACATTTATGATAGTTATTTCTTCTTGAAGGATGGACCCTGTAGTTATTATGTAGTGCCCTTCTTCATCTGTTGTTATTGTCTTTAATTTAAAGTCCCGTTTGTCTAATATCATATGTGTGCACGTATAGGAGGATTAGGAGGAGCTTAACAGAGGACCAAGGGGGAGAAGAAGGGCGGAAATGGTGGGGGAAAGGGGAAGAGGCAAACCATGAGAGACTCTTGAATGCTGACAAAAACTGAGGACTGGTGGATGTGGGGGGAGGAGGGGTGGGCATTGAGGAGGGCACTTGTGGGGATGAGCACTGGGTGTTATGTGGAAACTAATTTGACAATAAACTATTTGTAAAAAAATAAAAAAATAAAAAATAAAAAAAAAAATAAATAAAGTCCCGTTTGTCTGATATAAGTATTGTTACTCCGGCTTTCTTTTGATTTCCCATAGCCTGATACATATTTCTCCATACCCTTACTTTTAATCTGAAGGTATCTTCCAATCTAAAATACGTTTCTTGTAGACAACATATAGATGAATTTTGTTTTTTTATCCATTCTGCTACCCTATGTCTTTGGATTGGAGCATTCATCCCATTTACATTCAGTGTTATTATTGAAATATGTGGGTTTAGAGTATCTTTTGTAAGGCTCATGTTTGTGGTGGTCTCTGGTATCTTTGTTCCTTGCAACATTTCCTTCACGGAGTCCCCCTCAGGATTTCTTGTATGGCTTCCTTAATGGTGACAAATTCTTTCAATTTCTGTTTACTTGGAAAGATTTTTATCTCTCTTTCTATTTTGAATGACAGTCTTGATGGATAGAGGATTCATGGCTGCATATTTTTACTGTTCATCACATTGAAGATCTCCTGCCCTTCCTTACTGGCCTCCCAAGTTTCAGTAGATACGTTTGTCACCACTCTGATAGGTTACCCTTGGTATGTTAGGGCCCTTTTCTCCCTAGCTGCTTTCAAAATTCTCTCTTTGTCCTTGTATTTTGCCATTTTTCCTATGATATGCCGTGCAGAAGATCGATTCAAATTATGTCTGAGGGGAGTCCTCTGAGCCTCTTGTATTTCAACATTGACTTCCTTCCTCAGGTTGGGGAAGTTCTCTGCTATAATTTGTACCAGGACTCCTTCAGCACCTTTCCCTCTCTCTTCCTCTTCTGGGATTCCTATGAAACGGATATTGTTGCGTTTGACTGTATCGCTGAGCTCTCGAACTCTTCTTTCATGTTCCTGGGTCAGTTTCTCTCTTTTTTTTTTGTCAGCTTCTTGTTTTTCTATAATGGTGTCTTCTAAATCACTTATTCTCCTTTTTGCCTCTTCAATCCGTGCATTGGAGGCCTCTAATTTATTACGTATCCCATTGATCGTATTGTTTAATTCTTCATGCCTATTTTTATTTTCCATTCTGTCTGTAGCCATAGCTTCTTTGATGTCCTCTATGCTTTTTTCAAGCCTAGATAATAATTTTACCATTATTATTCTAAAATCTTGTTCAGTTGTGCTGCTTATATCTGTTTTGAGTAGTTCATTAGCTGTCATTTCTTCTTGGAATTTCTTTGGAGGAGAGCTCTTTCGTTGTGTCATTTTCGTTACCTCTCTGGCTCTTGTTAGTTTTAAAGACTTGTTATACTCTCTGCACCTATGAGCCTTGCTGTATCCAAGAAGACTCTTTGACTGTCCAGAGCCTATCCTTTCAGATAGTGTTTTTTTTTAATGTTTTATTAATTTATAGGAGAGAGAGAACCAGACAACGTGAACAGGGGAGGGTCAGAGAGAGAGGAAGTCACAGACTGAAACAGGTTCCAGGCTCCGAGCTGGCAGTCAGCACAGAGCCCGATGCGGGGCTCAAACCCACAAACCGTGAGATCATGACCTAAGCGAAAGTCGGACGCTTAACCGACTAAGCCACCCAGGCGCCCCTCAGAGAGTGTGTTTTGAATGGTATCTCTTGGTCTCTCTTTTTGAGACCTTAGTTATTTTATTTTCCTACTTGTAGTGATATTTGGCACTCTCCACCTTGTGTACTCTGGCTTGTTTCTTGAGGTAGCCCTGGAGAACAAAAAACACAAACAAACACACAGAGAGCAGGAGCACACAAACACACATACTCATTCAACTAACATGCAAACCGAGAAGGAAAACGAAACAGTTAAGAGAAAAGACGGAGGAGGTAGAGCGAATAATAGACAGTATAAAATACATAAAAGGGTCAAAAAGGAGAAAAGTAAAGGAAGAAAAGAAGAAAACCGATGGACAAAGAACGATTTGAAGCATATAACCAGATTCCCAGCTACAGTTAAATAGCCATGTGTATGCAGTGCTGGTTGAAGAGCACAGAGAAATAGGGAGAAGACAGGCGGGGATGAGTCAAAATTGGAAATAGAATGAACAGGCAGAAGGGATATGAACCTTTTTTCAAAGAGGTAAAGGGTGGAATATGGTTGGATAGGTGAGAGAAAGATGCTGGTATTATCCAGGGAAACTATGTAGTCTAATTACTTCTGAGAGAAAGACATGAATATGTCAGTAGGTGTAGAAATTACATCTATAGGGGCGCCTGGGTGGCTTAGTCGGTTAAGCGTCCGACTTTCGCTTAGGTCATGATCTCACGGTTCGTGGGTTCGAGCCCCGTATCGGGCTCTGTGCTGACTGCCAGCTCAGAGCCTGGAGCCTGTTTCAATCTGTGACTCCCTCTCTCTCTGACCCTCCCCTGCTCACGCTGTCTCTCTCTTTCTCTCTCCTAGAAATAAATAAAACATTAAAAAAATTAAAAGAAAAAAAGAAAAGAAATTACATCTATAGAATGGACTAAGTGTGATTGTTTAAGCAAGCCGGTGACCAGAGTTAATCAGGTCAGTGTTCTAAGGAAAAAAGAAAGAAAAGAAAAAAAAAGAAAAAAGAAGAAAAGAAAAAAAAAAGGGAAGAGGGCAGCTCTCAAGCAGGGATGGGCGTGGGGTGATCCAATGCTTGAGGCGGATTTCTGCCTTGATGGTTGTGGGGAGGACAGTGACATTTCTCCAGTCTCTTCTTGAACCAAGCGCTGCACCTCGCTTTTTGGGGCATGTAAACTCCCCGTGCCGGGGGCGCAGCCAATGTTGGTTGCTCTCTTCAACCCAGGCCAGTGCCAGTTTGCAAATCCCAGTCCACGTGCCCCGCCCAAATTGCCTTAGACCCAACTTCCCAGGCAATCCCCTCGGGGCAATTCCAGGCCTCCTGCCTAGCTCTGGGGGTGGAGTCAGAATTGCTGCTTCCTTCTCTGGGTCGGGCTTAAGAGCATGGGCGGGGGCTTGCCTACCGGGTGCGCGGAGCCCGCTGGAGTGAGGAAAACCAGGTCCCTCTATGTCTTGTCACCCAAACACGAAATGACGGTCAAATCTCCCAGTTTTTCTCTCTTTGCCTTCCCTCTAGAGTTCCATCCAGCCAAGAGCGCGGACGCCCGGTGCCCGTGCATGGCTCTTCGAGGAGCAAAGGCAGCCGGGAGGACAATGGCGGCAGGAGCGCCGCTACTCTAGGAGTCCAGCCAGCCAGGAGCAGCACAAAGAAGCAGTCCGCGAGCTCAGCCCCTCCGGGACCAGTTGGAGAGAGGGGACCTGGCGTGCAGGTATTTGGTGCGCAGGGTCTTTCTATGCCCCGAGTGGAGGTTTTGCCCCGAGAGGAGGTATTTCTGTTTTGGACTCTCTATTTTTCCCCTTACTCCCTACAGATGGGATCGCTTCTGACCCTGGAGTCTCCGATCCCGGCCCGATTTTATCTTCCCCAGTTTGCACTCACGTTATAAGACTTTCTCAGTGGATTCTGTGTCCTTTTTCTCCCAATCTCTTGGGTTTTGTAAGGTTTCCGATGTCTTCAGATCTTTTCCATGTGAGATATGGAGGCGAGTGCAAGTATAGAGCTTTTCCGCCATCTTTCCAGAATCCAAAAAAGAGGTTTTTAAAGTGGTTACTACCAGAGAAGATTAAGTCATACATTGGCTCACAGTCAATTTCTTCCTAGAATCGGGTTGCAGTGTTTTGGGAAGGACCTATTCTTCCAGCAAAGGCTCAAATGTACTTTATCTTGTTGGAATCTCAAAAGACACTGATGCCCAATCCAGTCCAAGGCTCCATTCCATTCGGTGTTCAGTTGTTGCAAAAGGGTGGTAACCTTCTGCAGCCATTCTTTTCTGCTGTACTATGATTACCCTGAGGGTAGTTTGTCAAGGACGGACAGGATGAATGCTTACACGGTTTCCTTTTCTTGGTTAATTTTCAAAAGAACAAATCGATGCCTTACACCATTCAGTGGTGATCAACTCTTCTTTTTAGAACCTCTATGACCTCTTGGACTTTTAAACACATTTAATGGGATAGAGTACTTTCCCTTCCTGATGTTTCAGGGTATCCCCTGTTTGGATAAACTGGTGCTTTACAGTGACACAGAAGGGTCACAGTGGATCCTTAGGAAGAGCTATGGTGGAGCAGAGGGCAGATATGCTGAACCTGCCTGGCAAGCTGGGAAGTTAAGGGAGATGTCCTAGAAGAGGGACCTGAACTGAGTTGTAAACAGTCTTCTCCAGTGGATAAGGACAAAGTCCTTCCCGCAGTAGGAGACAGCCTGAGCAAAGCCCAGAGGCAAACAGCAGCCTATTTCACAAGAACAGTAGTTCTGGGTTGTATCCATCCCAAGAGGGGGCTGGCTAGAATCAGGATTGGGGGAAGGAAGCAGGGAGATAGGATGGAGACGGTGAAGCTTTTAAGCCAGATTGACACATTTGCCTTGTGAGTAAGAGAGCCCTCTGGTGGCCACATGGAGGATGGCAGGGAAGGAGAAAGCCCTGAGACCAGGGAGAAAGCTCAACTCATAAGGTTTCTTGGGGTCATACATTTATAAGTTAGACTCTTCCAGATCAGAAGGAGAAATCACAGTGTTGGGGTTTATTATCCAGCTACATGGGAGGAGGAATGGCACAGGGGAGCTCAGTAAGGTTGAAAACAGAATAGACCCTTCAAGACAGCCTAGTGATCCATGTTCCTCTGCGTACCTGTTCCGCACGCATCCCCAGGGAAGATCTCATGGTGAATGTTCATGATTCGCCCTGAACATAATTTGCACAAGAGACCATTGTGGGTGGTAGAGTCCTCAGACACAAGGACAGAGGATTTTTGGGTGATTTTTTTTTTTGAAGTACACTCCACACCAAGTATAGAGCCCAATGCAGGCCTTGAATTCACAACCCTGAGATCAAGATGCCCACTGAGATCGAGTGGGACGTCCAACCACTGAGCGACCCAGGCACCCTTCTGTGAATTTGTAAAAGGCACCTGTTGTGGGTTGAATTGAATCCTCCTGTCTTGCAAAGATATATGGAAGTCCTAACCACTACTTTCCATGAAAGAGACCTTATTTGAAAATAGGTTCTGTGCAGACATTACCATATTAAGCTGAGGTCATCCGAAGGGTGGGTTCTTGTCAATTATCACCGGTGTTCTATAAGGAGAGGGAACTTTGGACATGACACAGAGGGGAAGGCCGTGTGACAACAGAGGAAGAGGCGGGGTGATGTAGCGGCAGCCGAGGGTTGATGCACCACCAGGGGCTGGAAGAGGGGAGGGAGAGTTCCTCTTCTACCAGTGTCAGAGAGATCAGACTCTTGCTCACACCTTGATTTTGCCCTCTGGAACAGTGAGACAATGAACCTGTTGTTTGTAATCACCAAGCAAGTGGTACGGTATTACAGTAGCCCCACAAAACCAGTATAGCTCCCCTCCTTCCCATGATCCATGCACTGTCCCCCTCTCGGGTTCTTGAAGGGACCCCTGAGCCCTCCTGCCCTCCACTGGGCTTCCTGGTGCTGGACACAACCTGCAAAGCAGGTGGCTGGGTCCTGCTACAGCAGGTTTCCTGGACCAGGTAGCTTCATGTGTTTAGCACTCCTCACGAACAATGCATGCCGTTTTGAGGTAACACGCTCAAAACGCGAAAACGAACAAGACACACTTCCTGCCCTTAACATTAGCGTTCAGTAACATGAGATGAAAGATCAGGAATCAACCCTATGTTGGGGCAGCAGAACCACGGTCCATCTGATGATATGGTACCTGTAATTAGATCACGTACTGCGAATATGTAATGTAACATAAGGTAACAATGTGATCATGTACCGCAACAATGTAATGTAATGTAACACAATGTACCATAAGGTAATGTAAGGCAATCTAATTAGTCCTAATGCATTACTTGTGAGGTGGCTGTGATCAGGAGAAGCTCTTTTGTCAGGAGAATTGTGGCACTAGCTGACGTTTGTTGACCACCCTGCCAGGTGCCACCTTAACCCCTTTCCGTGAGTAGCTCATTTAGAGCTCAGTGTGACCCTGTGGTGCAGATGACAGGATCAGAGGGGGTATGTGAGCCCCCTCACGTGGTAAATGCTGAACACCAGGGGTGGAGCTGACTTGATGGTAGGGGTCCCGTCTATTCCCCAGACAGGAAGGAGAGCCAGGTCAGGCCTGGTTGGGAAGCTGGGCTGGGCTCTATTTGAGGGGAACCTCGAAAGCTGAGCTCAGGAGTTTTGCACTTTCTGACAACAAAGGTCCAAAGGCAGGGAGGATCCAATAGGGAGAATTACGTGATGAAAACAGCATTGTAGGAAGAGCATCTTGACAGCAGGAGAAGGTGTTGGATGGGAGACAAGAGGCAAGACCCCTGAGGGCTGAGGGGAGGTCCCAGCGGGAGTCCATGGAGGGAGGGGGGCACGGAGGGGAAGGAGATGCTAAAACCCACTTAGCAGGAAGACACAGGAGTCCAGGAATTTTGAGTGGGCTTCTGGAAGGTGGGGAAAGAGGAAGGAGGTAAAGGTATTCGCCCCCCACATGTAACTGGGGGATTGATAATCTGGTGATGCCTGGTGGTTCAGGACACGGAGCTCACTGAAATCGCAGTGTAGAGAGCTTGGCTTTTCAGGGCCAGAGAGAAAGAAGGAGCTGGGGAGGATCAGCAGTGGCTGGAGCTGGGGAGGAAGGACTGACAGAAGAACCTGAGCAAAGCTCACCCTGAGAGGTGACAGCCAGAATCCCAAAGCACATTAGGGTCTGCATAGGGGGTGGGTGAATGGGCACTGGGCACAGGGCTCTAGTCAGACCCTAGCCCCATTCTCACTGTCTAGGTCTGGAGCTTCCAAAACAGCTGAGCTATTGCTTAACGTCCTCCAGCCTGCTCTTCTTTCCCCAGAATGGCTTCCAGATGTTTCCTCTTTGCTCCACTGGGGTGAGCAGGCACCCACCCGGGAGAGAAATGCAGAGATAGAGAATGCTGCGAAGCTGGTGGGTGACAGTTTTCCTCAACGCAAACACAAAGGCGTCTGTGTGGCTGTCCCAGGGTCTTGCGTGTCCATCTCACCCACTTCCAGAAAACCCCTATGTGTGCTCTGTCGGTGACAGTTGGAGCTGTGCCCTCGTGACTTCTAAACTTGTCTGCATTGTGTTTCAATGAAAAAGGTTTTAAACCCTATAAGTCTGAAGTAGGTAGTCCAGGAGGAATCTAAAACAAGATGGTCCTGAGAATCTGTGAGAGGCCCCCAAGAGGAAAAGGAATCAGTCAAAGCAGCTAGTGAGGAACAGAGAAGAAAAGAGGTCAGCCGCAACCTTTCTATTTGACCTTGCCAGGCTGGGCTGTCCCTCTTGCCCAAGCAAGCAGCCAGATTTCACCCTGGCCAGAGGGCAGTAATTTCCTACCCTTGGATAAAGGTCAAAGTACAGATTACTACCCAAGCTACAGGTCTGTGTACTAACAGTATCAGAGAAAGAGGGAGAGTTCCAGGCAGGCTCTGTTCTATCTTTCAATGCAGAACCCAATGCGTGGCTCGAACCCATGAAACGGCAAAATCGTTTCCTGAGCTGAAATCAAGAAATCAGATGTTCTACTGAGTGAGCCACTCAGGTGCCCCTCTATGTACTAACTAAAAGTGAATGAAGTTTTCACCTGAGGAGAATCCAGACAAGTCACAGGACTGCCAAGGTTTTCTTCCAGGAACAAGAAAAAATTCTTCCAGAATATACTGTATGGGACAGTGGACAAGTATAGTGCATCCAATGAGATTTCAACAAGGTATTTTTACGTCCTGGATTCAGCCTGGGTACAGACTGGACACAGCCAGTAAGCAAATGGGACTAATGCAGAGGACACGATGACCCCATGAGGTCCCCCTAGACTGCTCCGTCTTAGCTTCTGGTTGGACTGATGTCATGCCCATGAAGGGGATGACGGTATTTTGCCAATCTGTGCTCTAAGCCCTTAAATATTTTCAAGTTTATTTATTTCAGAGAGACAGAGATAGCATAAGTCCGGGAAGGGCTAAGGGAGAGCAGGGAGAATCCCACTCTGTCATTGCAGAGCCGGGCAGGGAGCTCAAACTCATGACACCTCAATATTCATTCTTTGCTCTTCGCCAGAGTGTGGGGCCTGGAGCCTGCTTCAGATTCAGTGTCTCCCCTTCCCTCTCTGACCCTCATCTGCTCACACATTTTCTCTCTCTCTCAAAATGGATGCTAAAAAGAAAACGGTACGAAAGCTGCTCCATGGCACGTGAGAGTGGGGGCGGGTTACCCACAGAGGAGCAAGTGAGCTCTCAGCCATCTGGTTCTAGAAAACAGTGGTGGGAGAGAAAGAGCTTTTATTGAGGCAGTACAGTCATCCTTAGGGGGAGGTCCCAGTGTCCTGGGGCTCCGGGGTGGGGGGGACTCCGGGGTGGGGGCGGATGGCCAGGCCGCGGCTACATAAAGGTGAGGTGAGTCGAGGCAGGGACCCCACAGCTTTCCTTGTGCTCCTCAAACAGCTTCTCCAGAGCCTGCATGTAGAGCGTGTGATAGTGGTCCACCTCCTCCTCGCTGGGGCGGAGGCTCTGGGGCACCGGAATGGGGCGGCCCACTGCAGGGAGAGGGGGGGCACAGGTGAGGTCGGGGTGGGGGGCCACTGCCGTCCTTCCCCGGAGATGGACACTCACCCACGGTGGTGATGGGCCTGGCAAAGGGCAGCAGGCCCCAGGAGTCGGCCGAGAAGAGTCCGCGGCCCCAGAAGATGCAAGGACTGTAGCCTGTGAGCTTCTTGAAGGTCATCTGGCACAGGTATTGCCAGGTGTTGGGGGCAAATACCTTCAAATGGAAGATGTCGTTCTCTCCAAAGGAGTACACGGGTACCAGCGAGGCACTGGGCAGGGAGAGACAGGAGGAATGTTAGGCAATGGCTCTTGGGGCACCCCAAGATGCACCACAGACCCCTCTCCACACCTGTCTTCATTTACCAAGGTCCCTTCAAGCATATGACAAAGAAGATCTGCAAGAAGGGACTCAGTTTTTGACCAAATGTTGCGTATGGGCCTTCATGACCAGCTGTATCTTGAAGCACATTTGGTTAGGGCGCCCTGAGCCCCACCCCTGTGCAGACAGACTCCTCGGAAGGCTCTGGTAAAACTTAATCCTAGCAGCACGTCCAATAACAGGGGCAGTCGATTGACAAATATTTGTATCTATTATTATATTTTTTAATTTATAACTTTTAATGGTTTATTTCTAAGAGAGAGAGAGAGAGAGCATGGGCAGGGGAGGGTTCGAGACACAGGGAGACACAGAATCTGAAGCAGGCCCCGGGCTCTGAGCTAGCTGTCAGCACAGAGACCAACAGAGGGCTCAAACCAATGAACTGTGAGATCCTGACCTGAGCTGAAGTCAGATGCTTAACTGACTGAGCCACCCAGGAACCCCTTAACAGCACTTTCATTTTTCGAGCTCACTGTATGCTAAAAATACAGTATAAAGAATAGACAGGGGATCCTGGGTGGCTCAGTCATTTAAGGATCCGACTTAGGCTCAGGTCAGGATCTCATGGTGTGTGAATTCTGGCTCTGCATCGGGCTCTCAGCACAGAGCCTGCTTCAGATCCTCTGTCCACCTCCATCTCTGCCCTTGCCCTGTACTCGCTCTCTCAGAATAAATAAACTTATAATATTGCTCTAAAATATCCATGGATAGGGGACCCATGCAGTTCAAACCTGTGTTGTTCAAGACTCAACTGTACACAATTCCTCACCTAGTTGTGCAACTACAATATCGTTGCAAAGTTACGCTATGAGTCTGTTTCACAAGTAAAGACACATGTCTCAGGTGTTGCCTTTGAGGTAGTGTCAGAAAGGGATTTGAACCCAGGGCTTCTGGGCACAAGGTTCTGCTACCTGCGCTATGACCCTGCCTCTTTCAGAGAGGGAAGACTGGAAGAGAAAGTGGGAATGATGCTTGAAACGGAGAACACCCGCACGTGCTGACATGAGAGGGGGCACCTGGGAGCCTCGGGATTTGAGCTTCCAACTTCAGCTAAGGTCATGATGTGGAGGTTTGTGAGTTCCAGCCCTGTATTGGGCTCTGTGCTGACAGTTCGGAATCTGGAGCCTGCTTCGGATTCTGTGTCTCCTTCTCTCCTCCCCCATTCACACTCAGTCTCTGTCTCTCTCTCAAAAAGAAATAAACATTAAAAGAACAAAGTGCTGGCTTGAGAACCCTGAAGGTGCAAGGAACAGTGCCAGCCCTAGGGACACAGAGGCCCAGCCACAGGAACCTGGCCATGTAGGGACAGAGAGTGTGGGTCCCCAGATGCAACGTACACTTCTGACCATCAGCAGCACCACCGGCTGGGCACCTGCACCCACTCACCCGTGCCTCAGTGCCAGGCGCACAAAGCCTTTGCGATTCCGCAGAACGAGGTGGTGCTCCCCTGGGATTGCATACAGGGCTTCCTGTGCTCCCCCAACCAAAATGACCACAGCCTGCCCATTCGGGGGCTGAGAGAGAACAAAGTCCAGGCTCCTCCGGTTTGCAGAACATGCTCCTGCATGCATGAGGAGGTGGGGAGCGATCACCATCACCATCCACTGCTGGGCTGCCTAGCCTCTCACCCACCCTTTTTGTGTGTGCCCCACACCCCATTACGTACAAACTTGCTGCCCCAGGTGACTTTTAGTGCCTCTCTCAGCAGGGGGGCAAGACATTTGCTCCAAAGCTACTCACTGTTGCCCACTGTGAGCCCGGCCAACATTCAGGCCAGGTCCCTGTGTCTGGTGGGCGAGGGGCAGTGTGGCTGGGATGGGGGAGGGGTGCCTCACCGAAGGACATGGCATAGTCTCGATAGACTGGGAAGAGGAAGAGGGTGTGCAGCGCTGCCAACATGGTACGAATCCCGGCGAAGTGCTTGGAGAAGTCGTTGGCCTCGGTGCAGATATTACAAAAGGTTCCCATGCCTATGATCCCGTGTGGGTGAGCAGCCATCACATATTTCTGGTCAGGGGGCAGCTCTGCTGTTTTCACCAGCTTGGGGACGTTGGGCAGGATGAGAAGAAAGCAGCGTGGAAAGCAAAATACCAGAGGAAAAGAGTTGCCCTCCACCTCACAGACTTCAGAGTTCAAGGTCATCCCTGAGTCAACAACAGGGATTGGGGCTACTCTGGAACACAACTCTGCCCCCTCTCATTCCCCCTGTCCCCATTGTTTGAGTTTAGAATGCCCCGGGGTTCATAGGTGGGGGTGAGTAAGCGTGGGAAGTGGGGGAGAGGGAGGGGGTAGATAGTCTTTGTGGATGTTGACCTGTCACCTTGATCGGATAGTAATCCCTTAGCTGTTTCCAAATACTCCAGTTCCTCGTGAACTCCAAGCGCCTTCCACCTTGGGGCAGAGAGATGGGTGGAAGACTCTGGGGTGCTCGGCCACCTTTTCTGCTCCCCGGGTACAAGTCTGGGCATGCTCACCTTGGTTGGGAGTGTCCCAGTCCAGGTACAACCACACCAAGTAGAGTACAGAGAGAGACCAGAGTGGCGTGAAGAGGAGGAATAGAAGGAGAAGGGAGAAGAAGGGGCCTAGATGAAGGACAAAAAAAAGAAACACTTAGCTTTTGAAGCTGAGTTGCCTAGTTCAGCCGCTTCTCTCCTCCCTGCTCACAGATGGGGAGGGATCACCCAGCCACCTCTGGCCCTCTCCTGCTCCCTTTGCAAGAGGGAGCTCTGGCCTCTCTGCCCCGATTCACTGCTCCCCTTGGGGACCCCAGGCCACCAGAATTCTCACCCATGAAGAGGCAAGAGAGCACCCATTGGTAGGTGCCTATTATTTCCAGCCACTGTTTCTGGCGGGTTTCCATGGTGGAGGCAGGCGGTGGGGCTGTGGGAGACTCCTGTCCAGTAGTGCTCCTCTGCCAGCAGGGGTCCAGGAGCCTGAGCACAAACCAGGAAGGTTTAGGCGCCTACAGGATGGATTGTTTTCTCACCAGAAGGGCCAAGTCGTCAGATCCTCGTGGTCCGTGGGAGTGTTGTGTGCCTGTGTGGAACAGATGGGGAGATCTTGGATTGGGAGCTGCAGAGCCTCCAGATGATCTTTGAACTGCCAGCTTCGGTAGGTAGGTCAGGACTGGCCTCTGGGCGGAGTTGGGAGGGGGCTGGAGGTGTGCCAGGGAGGTGGGACACTGATGGTGGAAAGGAGTCTCAGAAGAAGCTGGGTGGCCCACAGATTGAGTCCCCGCCGCCGGCTGGCAGTGATCAGAAGCCAGGCTGAGACCTTATATTCTCCAAGCGCACGTCCAGAACGCCGGTCTCCGGGAGTGTGGTGAAGCCCCTCACACGAACAAGCACACACTGCAGCTCTGTTCCCTCCCCGCGCAGAGTCGCTTCGGGGACCGGGAGGGTCGGAGAGGTGTGCCTAGGTGAGGGCGAGGTGCCAGTGGGCCAGATTGACTTGGCATGCCTTGTCCTCCTTGTAGGGCTGAGGGAGCCTCTCCACCTGAACGCATGCAGTGTCCACCTGCACCTGAATGGGCCGCGAGCTTCGGTGCACCAGGATCGCAATGGCGGGAGGGAGGGTGGTGGTGGTGCACCAGGATCGCAATGGGTGGGGGAGGGTGGTGGTGGGACGCTTTGAGCAGAAAGGGAGGTGACGGGGCGGTTGCTGGGCTCCTCAGCCCATCCCTTTCCAGCCCACCTGCCTGATGGTTTGGACAGAGTTCAGGGCCCTGGTGCCTGCTAAAAGCCATCCTGAGGGGCAGGGGGCAGGGATGAGGGGTGCGTGGCCAAAACAAAGCCCAAAACCAGGTACATTTACCTCCCAGCGCTGGGAGGGAGTAGGCCAGGGCTCCGGGTGAAGTGGGTTCCCGGAGTGGGCTGAGGTCAGGACTCACCGCGGCTGTGGACGGGCATGTGGAAGGGCAGGAGGAGGCACAGGGGCCGGTGGACCAGCGGCAGGGCCACCCTCGCAGTGGCCTCCTGCGCTCTCTGCAGCCAAGAGCCCTGAGGGTTCTGGAACTGCTGGAAAAACTCTTTCTCTCCAAAAAGGAGACAGACGCCAGGGAGGCCAAAGGGGGGCAGGGGCGTGTGACTCTGAGTCCTGCCCCCTCCGCCCCCCACCACCAAGAATGCCTCCAGCCTTAATCCTCCAGGACAGAGCAGCCTGCGCATGGATCGCCTCGCCACTGGAGGCTTCTACACCCGTATTCTAGTGCCAACGTGATAAATTCCTTCTGATTCTGCCTCCGCGAGATCAGCGCGCCCACTTTTGCTTTTAGTGCTTCAAAGAGTCCTCCCAAGGCCTAGGACCCAGGCTCAGCCGAGGAGCACAGGGACTAGCATGATCAGGCACACTTGGGCTGGAGAATGGAGCAGGGAGAGAGGGAGAGGCAGGGATACTCAGGCTCCTTCTGCCTCTTCTTCCCTATTATGTGGCTTCAGCCCCTTCTGTCCTGGCAGATTACTTCTATGCCTTCAAGGGCCCCCTGGATCCCTGGCCCCACCTCCCTCAGAATCAGGGGTGGGCCTCACTCCCCAAGCCCCAAGAAGGAGCAGTTCCACTGAAGGACAGTAACTGCTTGGAGACCCTGGAGGAAGGTCTGGAGGAGGCCGGCAAGCTATGGCGGGGCGATCCCACAGGGGCTGCTGTGGACTCTTAAGTACAGTCCCTCATGGTCCAACCCACCTGCCCCGACCCTTGGTTCTGGGCTGGCCTCTGTTTCCCCTCCCTTTTCTGTACCCTGTACCCTTGGGACCCCAGGACGAAGAGGTAAGCACCACCTGAACCCACAGGCCTGTGACCAATAGGACCAAACCAAGATGCCCAGGGGTGCGGCCAGCAGCCTGGGGGTGAGGAAGGTGCTTGCACTTTGGAGAGGTCAGGGCCTTGGGCTGTGAATACCAGGCTGACAGAGGGCTGGGAAAGCAGGGTGTTGCCTGAGGGGTGTGTCCTGCCACACAGAGTGCCCCTCACGGGTGAGAACAGCTAGGAAACTCATTAGTCGCCCTGGCCTGGCCCCTAAGGAATAGCTCAGGCCTCTGTCGGGGGAGACATTTCAGAAGGAAGGGCTTTTTGGGGAAGGCCAAGAATTAGTGAGCTCCAAAAAGCACATCCTGTGAGTGGCCTGGGGCCAGGCCTCATATCTCCTTGCCCCACCCCCAGCACCCCCACACTGGCCAGAGCTGTGGACTGCCAGCTTCTCCAGGTCAGGGGATGTCACTTCGTAAATTAAAAACAATTTTTTTAATGTTTATTTAGTTTTGAGAGAGAGAGAGACCATGAGCCTGGAAGGGGCCAAGAGAGAGGGAGACACAGAATCTGAAGGAGATTCCAGGTTCTGAGCTGTGAGCACAGAGCCTCATGTGGGGCTTGAACCCACAAGCCGTGAGATCATGACCTGAGCTGAGTCAGACGCTTAGCTGACAGCCACACAGGTGTCCTGGGAATGCCACCTCTTTAGAAATATCTCTGACACCCACACCATTAGGCGTCTCCATCACGTGCTCTCCTAACATAAAATACACCTCCCTTTTCCTTCCTTTCATGGTGATTTTCTGATTCAGGTCTCCCCCAGGCTGTTAACATCCAGAAGACAGGCCTGGTTCTTATCAGCACCGCTGACAAGTGCCCAGTAAATGTGGTAGCCAGCACAGAACCACAACAAACCAGCTCCTTCCAGTGCTGCTCAAGCTGACACCATTTGCGTCCCTGAACCCTGATGCACTGTCATGAGGGCTTCTGCCTCCAGGGACCTGGCCAGGAGGTATCTTCTCTCATCCCTGGTCAGCCCACTTCCATCTGCAGGGAGTCCAGGGACAAGATGCTGGTTCCACCTGGAAGGGTGACCAGCCCCACCCAACAAGACGGCCAATGATTTATTATATGGGGAGCCTTCAGAAGCCTTCTCCCCATGAGTTCTTGGGGACCATGGGGCTGGGCACCAGAGGGAGCCTCCAGAAGCTTCCTGAGAGGGCCCTGTGTTGGCGGGGGGGAGTGGGGAGACGACACATTCCCTCCCAGGCACATGGAACATCCACTCAGGAGGCAAGGCGCCAGACAGACCCCCTTCCCTGAAGCTGGCCGGGAGAAGGCACGGCAGAAGAACAGGTCTGGCAGAGTGGTTGAGTGTCATGGATGGACGAAGGACACCACGATGTAGCGAGTACCCTGAGTGGTGGGCACCCCTCATGGTAGTAGGTGAGGCAGCCGGTGTGCAGGAGACCCCAGCCATTTCATGGGGATGAGAGGATGCAGTCATAGCGCAAGAAGCGGCAGCCACCTCCCTGGAACGGGAGACAGACGTGGGAAGTGAGCACACAGGGGACTGGGGGGCAGGTGGGGACTGGGGTGCAGGTGGCTCCCAGGGCAGGAGAGGCAGGCAAAGGAGGCCCAAGAAGTGAATGGGCAGCCTGGAAGAGGGCCTGGGGTAGAGAGGCTGACTAGGCAGTTCCCTGGGTAGGGGGGGGATCAGGGGGCGAGTCAGCAGGGGGGAATGCGTGTTGGCGCGCACACGTGTGTGTAGTGGCCCTGAGGACACCTCATAATCCAGGCCCTTGGGGTTGTGGGCAATGTTGAGAGTCAAGGTGGAGGAGTGGTGATGGGGGCGTAGAGATGGCTGCTCATGTAGCCGGTCGGGGACCACAAAGTTCGTGACCGCCCGGGGCCTGTGGGGGCAGGAGAGAGGAGGCTGGAGAGAAGGTGGTGAGGTCCTAGGGCATGAGGGGGGGCTTCCAAGGGGGTGAAAGCCCCTGCCAACAGGGGGAGGGGCCGCAGGGGCTGTGCTTCTAACTGCCCCCATCCCGGGATGCCCTCCCGTGATATCCCTTTCCAAGGACCTCCAGACGCTGGGGGGTGGGAGGGGCTGAAAGGGTGCAGCATGGAGACTGCCTGCCAGGGTTGCTTTGTGGGGGGGTGGAGGCGGGAAAGGAGGCAGAGGGCAGGGGGAGGGGCAGCGGTCCACCTTGGTGTGGTAGCCTGGGAACAGGCTCTCTGTCATAGGACCAGGTACATCCTCAGCAGCTGCAGCCACTGGACCTCATAGCGCATCTGCTTCACGTGGATGTTCACGGTGGGCACGTTCTCATAGCCTCTAGCCAGCCTGGAGTCCTGTGGGTGGTGGGCACTGAGCCCCAATGGGCAGGCGCCAGCCTCCCCCTCCTCTTGTCCTGGGCCTTAAACCTTGTGGAACAGTGTCTGGCAGCCTCGTCCACTCAGCCTGACTCGCTCCTGCAGGCCCGTTATGTCTCAGTGAAGATGTCACCTCTTCTGTGACCTCGGGTCCCCCATGTCTGGGCGAAGGGCCTGTCCTGTGACTCCACAGCCTCTGAGCTGCCCATCCCAGTCTTCAAAAGCTCAGCTCCTGCTACTGACTATAGCGGGTGATGTGCAGGGGGGCAGGGCCAGCGCAGCCCAATGCACCACCCCACCTGGGCCAGTGGCCGGCACCTGGGACTTGTATTTCTTGATTGAATGAATGATCACAGCCGTGCCCTCTGTGGGTCCCCTCTCTCTTGGCGACTCCTCTTTGGTGCCACTCTAGATTCCATGTCCCTGGCTCACAGACACACCTCCCTCCCCCAGGGGCCCTGCTCCCTCCCTGCCTCAGCCCTTCTCACATCATGCTGGCCTCCTGACCACTGGGTGTAATGCTCCATTTCCTCCACCAGCTCATCAGGACATGGCTGAGGAGGCAGGGGAGGAAGGACAGAGTCTGGGGGGGGGCTGCCCTCGGAGACCTCTCCGGGAGAAGCTAGGCAGGCAAAGGAGGGGAGAAAAGGCAGGGAGTGAAAAGGGAAGCCAGGACACAGAGGAGCTGGCAACATGGGGGTCTGAGCACAGGGACGAGCCACGGCCAGCGCGGGGCCAGGAAAGGCTGGATCAGAGACGGTGGGAGCAGCTCGGAGACCACAGCACAGGTGGCAGGAGGTGCTGGGGCCCCGGGCTTGGAGCTTCTTTACAAAACTGTCGCTTCACCCATAACAGTAACAGCCCCGAGGACAACTGGGGTAGTGGCAGGTAAGGAGCTGAAGGCCCATCTGCCCAGCCTGAGCCCTTATCTGCCTGCACAGAGCAGCCTGACGCATGGGAGGGAGGAGTGTTGGGAGACCACTAATCCAGGCAGTGGACTCAGGGCGCGACGGCCACCAGGGCAGTCTGGGGTCCCACGGGGGGCTCACCTGCTCCACGAGTCCCTGCCCTTCTAGGGCCGTAGTTCTTCTGAATGTACTGCTCCTGCCAGTCCTGTGGGAGGGGAGGGGTGTGCACCTTGTCCTGTGCCCTCTTTGCACCATCTGGTCTCACCCAGGAAGCCCGGGGCCCACTACCATGACAGCCTGTCCCGAGGCAGAAGCAGTCCCCGGGGTTGAGCACTTGTGCAGGTGCACGTGCGTCTGTGTCCTCCCTCGGAGGGGGGCACACGGCTTCTCTGAACAAGGGGCCCCTACTCACCATGAGGTTGTCGAAGATCTGCCAGAGGTCAGGGTGCAGATGGTGGGTGTCATAGTGTTAGGTGGCCCGGAGGCGGCAGTTTTCCTGCTGATTGCTAAGGTGGAGGAAGATCCCTGTGGGGGAAGGGGGGGGCGCAGTGTGAGAAAACGAGGAGAAGGGGTGTGCTCCAGCACTGCAGCACAAGGTGCCCAGTCCTTGCTCACGTCGTACTTCCTGCCTGCTCTTACAGAAGGCCAAGTCTGGGTCAGTGTTGCTACCCGAGATCACCTCCGTCTGGGGCAGCTTTGTCCTCAGGTTCTCCCACTGATCACATCTGCCTGGGATATGTAGGGCACATTCCAATGGCCCCTAGAGGCACTCATGCCTGGGGTCAGGTACGCACAATTTTGCCCAATTCAACCCAGCAGCCCCTTCCTCTGGTGCTCTGGAGCTTGGCTCCGAGGGGGCTGGAGGGGCGGTGACCTAGCTCCCTCCACCTCCTCCCCCATCTGTGTGATGCCCACCCGGGAATCTGTAAAGCCAGGAGAGCTTGGAGACAGATGCCTCAATTGTGGTACTGAGGGAGGCGGGTCCTGGATGCCAAGGGGAACTTAGGAGAAAACCTCATAAAAATTGAAAAGCAGAGGACTCCCAGGCCCAGGGGAAAGTGAGGCCCAGGCTTGTCGGGGGTGCCGTGCAGCTGCTGGCCCTGCTTCTGAGCATCCGCTCCGTTCAGCTGCTTGGTTGGGGTGAGGGTGGGGGTGCACAATGACCAGCAGCGCACTCTCCAGCTCTAGGAAGACATTAGCCCAATCGCCACGGGACTTAGAGATCTAATACAGGTTGCTGGGGAAGGAGAGAGGATAATGTGCCTCCTCCCTCCCCCACGGACAAGTGAAACAGACACAGAGGATGGGCAGAGGATCATTTTTATTGTAACACAGCCATGACTGAGTGACAGGGAGGGTGGCAGCATGGCCAGCGCTGAAGGCAGACAAGCAAGGCAGTGCAGCATAGCAGCAAAAACCAGAGCTGGGGGAAATGAGGAAGCAGCAGGGGTCCTCTGTGCTCACCTTCCTCCACCTCCTGGTGCCCTCCTCTGCCCACGGTTTTTATTCATCCCCAGTGACCCCTGTGCTTACCATCAACAAATCCCCAGCAACTGTCCATTGTCCACCAAGAAGTTCAAGCAGTCACCGCCACACCCAGTGACGGTCTGAGGCATGCTCTGGGCTGGGGACAGACATGAACTCTAGTCCCTGCCAGGCTCGCGGATACTCTGAATGACTTGGAAGTCACCTTGATCTTCCTGAGCCTCTGTTTCCTCTCTGGGGGTAGGCTGTGAGGATCCAGTGTAGAAGACATCCTGTGCAGTTGCAGCTGTTCTACTTGGCTGAAATAGAAAACTGTAAAGTGCCGACCACCACCCCTCCAAGAAAAAAAAAAAAACAACCTTAAAGGAACTAGAGGATATCCCGAAGTATCTGGCAGTGGGGGTTCCAGTTGCACTAGAAGGAAGCTTGGCTAGAAACAGAAGATAGGCCCATACTGGGCTGAGGAACCCACCCTCCCCACCCCAAACCCCCTGTTTCCTGCCCTGCTTCAGGCCACTGGTTGGGGGCATGGGAAGGGAGCCTGTGAAACAGCAACATTGTGCAAAGTTGGAGGAAGCCCGTCAGAGGGGCCAGACTTGGACAGATGTGTCACCAGAGGGCCAACAGGGTATTATAATTCTATTTCACATCCAGGCTCACTCTCCATCCTGTACATGGGGTGGGTGGTGAAGAGGTCATGTGGGAGAGGAATGGAGGAGCAGACTATGGGCAATGAGGAGCTAAGTGTCTGGAGGTCCCGCGAGTAGGAGGTAAGGGGCACAGAGAGAAGGAGAGAGGGGACACTGACATAGAGGCGCAAGAGGCTTAGAGGGAGGCAGGGAAGGGAGAGAAAGGGAGGGAGGAAGAAAAGTAATAAGTGTTGGACAGCTGGACCTTGCACATACCCCTACCCGCTTCCAGCCACGAGGTAGCAGAAGGGAGAAGCCAGGAAGGGCAGAGTTCCCTCCCAGGCCAGGGCGACTGACACGGAAAGGCACTGAAGCCTGTGAAGTAACCCATCTTTGGCCCCTAAGGGGAAAGGGCGGATAAGGGCAGAGCAAGGGCCTCCCCTGAAGCCAGCAGATCGGATCAAGGTGTGGGCCACAGAGTTTGGGTGCTCTAGACGCTAGATGGCCAACTGAGAGGCAAGGATAAAAGGTTAGCAAGGGCTCTGGGACGAGGGTAAGTAGGTTTCCAAGCCAACCACAGAGTGTAGGAGAGGAGGCGGGGCTGGCATAAACTGGGGGCGGGCCTTTTGAAGATCCGCAGGAAAGGGCGGATCTAAAGGCTCCTCTCCCCTCCTAGAGGAGGGTCCTACAGGTAGGCCTCCAGCAGGTACTGTTCTGCATAACCCTGGACCAGCTGGATCCCCAAGCCGGCCTGGCAGAAGTCAGCCAGGTGCGACCATAACGGAGACGGCAGGAACAGCTGATGCATGACATGGAAACGGGCGAAGCGCGAGGACTGGTCTTGTAGGTCCCACAAAAGCCAGCTCTGCACCTGTGCACCAACTCTGTGGAAGGCGTTGATGTTGAAGCAGCGCCACGTGCAGTCAGAGTTTTGCGGGACTGGGCAGGGGAGCGTGCACGGAGTAAGCGCGGGTGTGCGCAGCTGCCTATGCACTACTCCATTCCCTCTGCGGCCACCAGCGCATTGTTCTCACATGGCCGGTAGGGCTGCCAGTCCTGGATGAACGTCACGCTGCACGGAAGGCGACAGTACGAGGTGTGCCACGTCGCCATCCACCTCCGACACGACCTCGGTGGGCAGCTGCGAGGTGTCGGAGACCGACAGCACCGGAAGCTGCGCACGCACTGCCTGGCCATAAACACTGAAGACTTGAATAGACCCAATGGATGCTCCTGTGGGGAGCGATAGTGAGCATGGAGAGGGCAGCTGAAGGGCTGGAGAGCCCAGCGCCTCAGCACCTTCATTCCCACATTCACACCCACAGGCTACCAGCAGGGCCCCTCGGAAAGACCGACTGTGCCCCGCCAAGTGGAGTAGGGTACTTGAAAGCCTGTCCCCGCCTCGTGGTGGAGGAACCAGGGGCAAGTCCTTGGAATAAGCACCTGGAGCCCCAACGAGGGGCGGGGTTAGCGTGGGGGAGTCGGGGACTGGGGTGTGGGCCCCTGGGTCTCGGAGGGGAGTGAAAGGGAGGGAAACCGAACAGTCGGTAATATAGGGGTCCCAGACGGGAAAGACAGAGGTTCACAGCAGGAGGTTTAGGTCCCTGGGGGGAGGCAGGATCAGTTGAGGGGAGTCAGGGTCACAAAATTCCGGCCCGTTTAGGCTCCTCAGCCATCTGGAGGAAGGACTGAGGGTTAGACGGCTGGAAGTCAGGAACTTTTTGAGTTTGCCTGGGCAGAAGGGCCTGGGGAAGGACAAGGAGTCCGGGAGCGGGGCCCACGGGCGCCCCCACTCGGTAGAGCCCACTGAGAAAGAAAGCCCATGACTGGGCTAAGGGGGAGGACGCCCCGCTACCTGAGTCCCCAGTCCTTCTCACTTGCGTGGTGATTAGGCCGTATTTCTTGAGCTCCCGGGGGCCCGGTTGGTCGTCCCGGGTGAGCCGTGCCAACGTGACCCCCGTGTTCTGTAGCTTGACCAGCTGCCAGTAGAAGCGCCCCGGCTGCCCGGCCACGCCCTTGCCGAGCTCCCAGGCCACCGCGCGCAGCGCCTCCACCAGCGCCTTCTCCCCAGCGTAGATCACGAGCCCAGCGTAGATCACGAGCCCAGACACCTGCGGACCCAGGCAAATAGGGGCTTTCCGCCCCTGCCAGGGCTCTAGACATACAGGGTTGCCTCTTCCCACACGCTCAGAACTCGACGTCACCACTCCGAGCGCCAATTCAGCCCCGGGCCTGCCCAAAGAGATCTCCTCAGCCCGTGGGTCTCGAACTCCAGAGGCGGCAGAAAGCGCATTCCACCTCTTCAGATGCTCCAGCTCCGTGTGCACCCGGTCCCTCAGCACTGGCCTCGACCCTTTTCCTTGGACCTACCCCAGGAGCCTGCTATGCCCTCCCGCCCCGGGCCATCCCATGTCCCACTTCTTAGCTCCGCCCCGGACCCTATCTAAGGGAAGGTCCTACTACCCAAGTCCAGGTGCTCTTCTTGGCGAGTTCAGTCTATCAGGGCTCCTGACCCCACTCTTGCTTGCTCTCACCACCAGTCTACCCCATCTTGCCTTCTTTCTTCTTTTTGTGCTCCTGCCCCCAGAAACTCCTAATGAATGCTCAAACACGAAGCTCTCACCAGCCCCTCCCTCCAATTCCTCTGCTACTGGAATTCTCCACTGCTCTCCACCACCTTCAATGGCTGGGCCCTTGCATCCAAACACCTTACTCTTTGGTTCCAAAGCCCCCAGGCTCTTCAGCATCTGGACTGGGGTTGGGGGAGAGGCTCCCTTCCTATCCTTCTGAAGGTCCACTCACCGTAACTTGGATTTACGCCCTTTTCATTTGGACCCTTGCTCTCCTCACTCCTCCGTTTAGATTGGCGAGCACCATGGTGCGGTCGGGGTCCAAGAGCCAGCTGTCTAGTGGCTGGGAAGGTAGTCCAGGCCATACCAGGTGGCCAGCACCTCCTCAAGTTCCTGTTCTGTGGCCCCAACAAAGTCCGATGTCTGGGCCTTGGCTTTAGGTCCCCGTTAGGACTTAAGCTTGGGCCCCAAGAACTTGGCCTTGGCCTCAGGCCCTGATTCAGCTTCGAGGGGCTGAGTCTCCGCCTCAAATCCCCATCCGGATCTGAACTTGGCCTCTGCCACCTGCAACGGGTTGTTTCAGTGTGGCCCAGTATCTGGCTTGTCCTCTTTTGCAGGATTTGGGACCTCTCAGCTGGCTGCATCACATCTGGCTTCAGTTTCATTACCCTGCAGAAGAGAGGAAAGGCAGTATCGTGGTCAGAACCCCTGTGTCCACAGAGATTCCCCCCACCCCACACACACACACAGAGTCCCCACAGCACTTGCCTACACAAATACCCTTTCTCTTTCACTCTCCGCACTGACCCTGGGAATACGGGGCCTCCATCTCTGGCCAGCTCCCTGAGATCCCAATCCTACCTTGCCCACCCCCACCAGGATGCTCCTCACCAGTGACAAACTCAGGAACCCCATGAATCTTCGGAGACTGGCTTCAGATCTCCTTCAAACTCAGACACCCCCAGGGACTCAGGGAAGGGGCAGAAGGTCCTTGGAGGGGTCAAAAGGTGAGGAGACATCCTTCCAGGGTCCTACCACCTCTCTAAGACCTCTGCATAATATGGGAAACCTCCTCATTCCCACTCCTGCTACAAGGGAGGTTCCCTCCCTCCCTTCCTACCACTGTGACTCACAATCCCCAGGGCAAAGGAAAGAGGCTGGAGACTCCAGATCTTCCCCCTATGTCCACCCCAGTGCCCTCCACTCCCCTTCAACACAACTTTCAAACAAAAGCCAGAGGAGTAGACACATGGACAGCTTCATTAGAAAATTTCAAATCGTTTCTCCCAGGCTAATCAAACCTGCTTTTCCCTTCCTTCTGCTGAAGTTTGTTCCCTCCTTCTCCAGAGGAAGACCCGGCTCCACTCTGGGACCAGATGATTATTTGGAAGAGGGATTTGTGGGACCTCATGCACACACGACGTCGACAAAGATCACCGATGCCCCTCTCCCCAGTTACCTTCCCTGCAGAGAGCCTCTGTGTTCTTCTCTCTCTCCCTCTGTTCTCCTGCTTTTAAATTCTTTCCATAGTTCTTGTTCTATCCCTTACTCAAGACTTTCTGTGCCCTTCCCCTTCTCATTTTTCTTGGGTCAGCTCCTGTGGATCTGGAACGTTTTGGCACCCAGCTCTTCTGTTTTCTCTGCCAGATAAAGGGCCAAAGAGAAAGGCCTGTCCCCAAGTCCTGATGACTCCTCATTTCCAGACCTCTCTCCTTCAAACCAACCATCATCAAGATTTTTTTCTTTGATGGTGGGGAGTGGTAAATGGAGGGAGAGAAAAAGAGAGAGAAAATCCTAGGCAGGCTCCATTCTCAGCACTGAGCCCAATGCAGGGCTTGATCCCACGACTCTGGGATCATGACCAGGCCAAAATCAAGAGTTGGAAGCTCAACCGACTGAGTCACCCAGGAACTCCCTAAATCCCCCTATTAAATCCTCTGTCCCACTTTCAGCCAATTATAATTGTCCCTTCATACAACCTACATGAAGCCTCATTAGCCAACATCCCAGGGACACCTACGCCAGCTACTTGGTAGGGGATGATATTGGTTTGGTTGCCGATTTCTTATTAACAAGATCATGACCTAGGTTTGAGATCAGAGACAAGCAATGACACCAAGGAATTTAGGGATACTCTTAGCTTCCATGCCATAAATATAGCTTACATGAACACAGAGTGCCTTCTGTAGGGGCAAAGCTTCAAAACAAGAGTCCCACCTCCCTCTTTCTTCCCAGTCTGATGCTTATGCCTAAGGTTCTTCCAGGCAACCTGGATGAGGTAAGACAGCATCAGGCCAAGGTCATCAGAAGGTGGTGAAAGCACAGACTCAGAGGATCCTAGAGTGCCTGCTAGAGCCATTGGGGACCATCAGGTTCAACCCACTTCTTTCGTGATGAGAAAACCGACCCCCAAGGAGGCTAAAGTCTTGCCTAAGGTGACTCGGCTTGCACAGAGCCAGGCTAAAAGTTAAGCTTTCCTGGTATTCAATGGAAAAAAGACAGCCTCTTTAACAGATGCTGCTGGGAGAACTGGACAGCAACATGCAGAAGAATGAAACTAGATCAGTTTCTCAAACCATACACAAAAATAAACTCAAAACAGATAAAGGAACTGAGTGTGAGACATGAAACCATCAAAACCCTAGAGGAGAAAGCCAAAAATAACCTTGACCTCAATCACAGCAATTTCTTACCTGACACATCCCCAAAGGCAAGGGAATCAAGAGCCAAAATGAACTATTGGGACCTCACCAAGATTAAAACCGTCTGCATGGCAAAGGAAACAATCCATAAAACTAATAGGCAACAGACAGAATGGAAAAAGATAGTAGCCAATAACATATCAGATAAAGGGTTAATATCCAAAATCTATAAAGAACTCACCAAACTCCACACCTGAAAAACAAACAACCCAGTGATGAAATGGGCAGAAGACATGAACAGACACTTCTCCAAAGAGGACATCCAAATGGCCAACAGACACATGAAATGATGCTCAGCATCCCTCCTCATCAGGGACGTACAAATCAAACCACAGAGAGGTATCACCTCACGCCAGTCAGAGTCGCTAAAATGAGCAAATCAGAGGACTCTAGATGCTGGCGAGGATGTGGAGACATGGGCACCCACCTACACGGTTGGTGGGAATGTAAACTGGTGCAGCCCCTCTTTAACACAGTGTAGAGATTCCTCAAAAAATCAACAATAGAACTTCCCTATGATCCAGCAATACCACTGGTAGGAATTTGCCCAAGGGGTACAGGAGTGCCGATGCATAGGGGCACATGTACCCCAATGTTCATAGCAGCATTCTCAACAATAGCCAAAACATGGAAAGAGCCTAAGTGTCCATCAAGTGACGAAGGAATCAAGAAGATGTGATTTATCTATACAATGGAATACTACATGGCAATGAGCAAGAATGAAATCTTGCCATGTGTAGCAACATGGATGGAACTTGTCGGTGTTATGCTGAGGGAAATAAGTCAGGCAGAGAAGGACAAATACCATATGTTTACACGTATAGGAGGATTAGGAGTAATTTCATGGAGGACCATGGGTGAGAAAAAGGGGAAAAATAGCGGAGGAGTGGGAGGGCGGCAACCCCTGAGAGATTCTTGATTTCTGAGAACAAAGTGAGGGCAGATGGGGCGGGGGGGATTGGAAGGTGGGTGATAGGCATGGAGGAGAGCACTTACCGGGATGAGAACTGGGTGTTATATGGAAAGCAATTTGACAATAAACTATTAACAAATAAAAAAAAAGTTAAGCTTTCCTGGCCCCTAGGCCAGTGGTGGGGAGACTGATTTTTGGTGTATTTGGATCTCCAAACCCAGCCTAAAGAATAAGCAATTACTGGGTCCTTGGCAGGAGTCAGGAGTCAAAGTTCCCAAGGCCTAAGGGCAAAGAACCACAGATGAGATCATGTGAGGGAACCCCACTGCCCTCCACCTATGTAAGCAATTCCTGTACCAACAACAAACCGGGGACCAGCTCAGGCATCAGGTTCCTTGAGACAGACAGGAAAGATGAGTCTCAGAGAGAAAAGCAAGTTAGCTCTGGGCTCCCATCTATATCTCTGGGCAACCTCACCAGCTGTTCCTGATTCCCCGGGAAATAACAAGCTGGTAGTTCTGTGCTGACTCCAGCAATTCCCCACTGCCCCAAAAAGGGACAGAATGTGAGCAACTTGTAGATGGGACACATCCAACCAACATTTCAAGATATGAGGCATCGCTGGCCCTCCTTTCCTAACAATATGGGGGAGAGTACTTCCAAAGGGTGTGCCTATGTCTTTGATACCATTGTTTATAAAGGGGTCACAGAGAAGAAGAGCCTGCATATTCATGTCTTCCATTCCCTCCCCCCCACCCCCAGGCACTTTTTTTTAATGTTTATTTATTTCTAGGAGACAGAGAGAGAGACAGCGTGAGCAGGGGAGGGTCAGAGAGAGAGGGAGTCACAGACTGAAACAGGCTCCAGGCTCTGAGCTGGCAGTCAGCACAGAGCCCGACGCGGGCTCAACCCACGAACCGCGAGATCATGACCCAAGCGAAAGTCAGACGCTTAACCGACTAAGCCACCCAGGCACCCCCCCCCCCCAGGCACTTTTTTAAACTGTTTCCTTTGGCGAGAGGTCAGGGGGATAATGGGGGAGACACACACACACACACACACAAAAAAAACTTCCAAAGTTTGACACCCAGGGGGAGGGTGGGAACTGGGAAAAAAGAGGGTCAGAAGTTCCAGACCAAGCCAACGCTGCTGGCTAGCCCCACAACCCTGGCCCCACACTCTGATCCCTTCCCATTCCCCAGAACAGCACCCTCCAACCTGGCTCCTTGAGCTATCATTCCCATAAGGTGTCTAGGCAGAGGAAGGGACAGCCCTGTGCCTCCAGGGCACTGTGGGAGATGTAGTTCAGGCACCTCCTGACCAAGCTCTGGGAAGAGGGGCAGCATAGCCTTTGCCCTCCATATCCCCACATCCTTGGATCCATTCTTTCAATCTTGAATATATGAACGATCATTCTGAGAGGGGATGATTATAGTCCTCACTGGGCATGCTGGGAGCGCCCTTACCCCACACCCACAACACCCAACACACCTAAAATATTGATGCCCTTGAGGTCAACAGCTTCTTGCAACTGGAAGAGGGAGGAGAGGGAGCATAGGGATCTGAGAGCAGATAAGCGGAGACAAAGACAGGGCAGCTACACAAAGCACCCAAAGAACAGAGGGGGAAGGGCAGGAAGGGAGGCAGGAAGGAGACAAAAGCAGACAGGGAGATGCAGGGCAATAGGGGATGGGAGAGGGGAGTGGCACCAGGCACGGATATCACACACAGACATGACACCTTGTGACTCAGATGCCAAAAAAAGTTCTAGCACTGCATACCCTCCCCAGAGACCATAGATAGAAAGCAGCGACACACCGTCTCTCCCCATGGTGTCCGATGGGGGGAAGGGGTCAAGGGGAGGAGAAGGCCAGAAAAAAGTATGGAAGAGAACAGAGACCCCGGGGACAAAGGTCAGGAGACAAGATGAAATGGAGCCAGAGACAGGGGATGAGGAAGATACATCGACAAGCGGGTGGGGGGGCGGGGGGAGCACTGCCATGGATTTGGGGACTGCATTGGAGGGTCTTCTCCAGTCTCCCCTCTTCCCCTTTCCAAGAGTAAGGGGTGGGGGAGGCAGGAGCGCGAGATTCCGAAGGAAGCCACTGGCAAGGGTCTCCCTGGGCACCAGGTTCTGAGGACAGGTAGGGGTGTATTAACGACGCGGTGGGTCAGGAATGATGGACTGGAAAATGTCTCTCAACGACTTGGCCAAGTCCAGGTCCAGTTATCTAGGTGGCTGGGCAAGGAGGGGTTGGGCAGTAGGGGGCGCAGCGGCTGTCTTCCACCCCCCCACCCCACCCCGAGGTAGGGGGCGGTGGCCTTCAGCTGCCCCCATTCCGCGGTGGAGGAGCACGCCAGCCCCCAGCCCTCAGGCCCGAGGCCCCCTACCTCGCCTGAACCGGACCCCGGGGCGGGGAAGCTGAGATGCGGAGCGGGACGGCCAAGGGGACAGGAAAAGGTCCCGGTAAAAGGATCCTTTCGGAGCCCCGAGGGTCGAGTTTGGGGGACGCGGCAGGACCGGAGCAGTCCCAACTCGGAGGTGGAATGAGAATGTAGGGTGTGCGCAGGACTCAGTTGACACGAAGGCGCACATACGGCGAGAGAGGGAGAGATTCAGGGTTCTAGGGCAGTGGTCACCTAAAGAGGCAAGGCTCTTCAGGGCAGGAGGGGCAGAGACCCCAGCGACGCGGAGGAAAGCCGGCCCGGATCTGGAATGGAGGATCTGGAATGGACTTGGGTAGGCCTCAGTGGCGGGAGGGAGGAGGGCAGGTGCAAGGGAGGGGCGCCGGGGGAGGGGGCATGCGGACCCTGGTACCCCGGTTAGCTGGGTGGCCTCAAGCCTGGCGGTCGAGATTGGAAGTTGGATCTTAGGTGGGTGGTCCCCTGAGTTTTGGTCCTGGGACGGGGGGGGCGGGGGGGGGATGTTGTGCTGGCTTAGTTATCACCCTCCTGTCCCCAGCACCTGTATGCTCTGTCCAGATAACCCCTCCAGTCCTTCAGTCTCCTCACAGTCCTCCATCCGCCCTCCTACCGCCAAATAAGTCAGAGGCACTGGAAAGGCACGCAGAGCCCTGGGGACCAGATCAGAGAATCAGATGAAAGAAATTGGGAAGTCATGAAGAAGGGGATGCGAGGAGACGCCAGGAGACAGAAGCAGAGAGGCTGAAGGCAGCAGAGTAGGAACAAGGCCAGTCAGAGTGTCCACCATTCCGGGGGGCGGGGGGGTGCAGGGTAGCTTCGTCTCCCAGGTGCATCACGCTCAGCTGCTGACCATCAGGCAGCCAGGCCGCGGCAGGGCAGCAAGAAGAAAGAAACCCTCCAGGGACACCCACCAACCCACTCCCTCACCCCCAGCACACCAACACACACCTCCGTGCTCTCTCTCCCTCTCTCTGCACCGCGTGCTAAACGGGTGTGTGCCGGAAGGGTGGGAAGAAGAGCCAAATGTGGACTCGGGGCACTGTCCTCAGTGAGCTGGTGGCCCAGGCTCTTAACTCGTGAGGGGCTCTTTCCCACCCCCACCCCCAAAAATGAGGTAAAAACCAACTGCAGTTACCGCCGCCCACAAGGAAGGAACCAGGAAAGTGATAGATGGTGAAAGCCCTTTAGTGGCTGTAAAATGCCCCAGGGATTATTAAGGTGTCTTGGGAGTGAGAGCGCCTCCCCCTCGCCCTCCCTCCAGGCTCTGCCCAGCTCCCATGCTCTCCTTTGCGTCCAGAATGAATTTCTCACTTATCTCATTCCACTGTTTGATACTTTCCATTGGGCTGTGATCAGATGAAGGCTCATGTCATGTTCCTGGGCTCCCACACACATGGCCACAAAATAAGTAACTGGCAAGTCACTCAAACTCCACCTCCCTTCCTCCTCCTGCTTCTCTTAATAGGACTTCTCCCCATTTCTATTTTTTTCTATTTCTGATTTTTAATACTGATAACGAGCTGCACATCTCACAATGCTGCAGTTAAGGTGGAATATGCTCAATTGTCGGAAAGCACCTCAAGACATTACGGGAGGTGGAGGAAGAAAATCACTTGTGGCAGGAGGGAGATGCCTCCAGGCTCTAAGCCCTCCCTTTTCACCCGAAGCCCCGCCTTCTGCTACTAGAAACTCTGAGATTGGACCAATGTTCTCCACGTTGAGTCTTGCCAATTAATCAGAATAGAAAGTTTGCCTGAGACCCTTCAAGTCCAAACCACTCAGAAGGAAGTATCCAGCACTCATTGGGCATGTCAAGAACCCTCTGGTTCCCAAATCACCAAGCTCAGACTCCAAAGTCTCAATTGCTCTGAGGGACTAGCAGGTGGTAGTGGTTGGAAGATGACTCATCTCCTGGCTGTGCCTCCCAGCCAGGGAGAACAAGAGGCTTTCAGCATCTTTAAGTGCTCTGAGGATGCACTGACGATGCAAGGTGAGGGACATCACCCTGTGCTACTGGGCTTTAAAACCGGCCCAGGGTAAGACCCCTGGGGATGGAAGAGTGATCTGCTGGTAGAGAGGTAGACCTGGTTTCTTTCTTTCTTTTTTTTTTAATTTTTTTATGTTTTATTTATTTCTAGGAGAGAGAGAGAGCAGGGGAGGGTCAGAGAGAGAGGGAGTCACAGAATGAAATAGGCTCCAGGCTCTGAGCTGGCAGTCAGCACAGAGCCCGACGCAGGGTTCGAACCCACGAACTGCGAGATCATGACCTAAGTGAAAGTCGGACAGTTAACCGACTAAGCCACTCAGGTGCACCGAGGTAGACCTGGTTTCGCAGGTCTGGGTTCCAGGGCCACTGTGTACCCCCTCCTGATGGTGAGCCCCAGAACCATCCAGAATGTTTACAGAGCACTTTGACTTATTTCTCACAGACCTGTAGAATGGGTGAGGCCATAGAGTGGGTTCTGAGAGGTCCCATGATGTGGGCCAGGGACACTGAGGTTTTCTGACTGCAAACTCAGACCCCACTGCACACTCGCCCCTCTGAGGTCAGATGTACTGTGCTTCACAAGCTGTAAAGCATGAGACAAATGTCAGTGCTTTTAATGCTGGAGGTTTCCCTTAGATGCTCTGAATTTTGTCAACCCTGTCTTATACCTTGTGGTGTGTACTGGCTTTGACCCTCACGCTGAGCTTCTTTATTTGGGCCTTTTCTTCGGGAGAGAGTGTTGTTGTTTTTGCCTTTTCTCTAGAGAGATGGGCGTCACTGTAGGCAAGGTGCTGTCTGTTGTTTCTTTTGGGCCCATCCTCTGGTGCCAGGCCCTCCCCATCCCATCTTTCTCTCCCACCCCTCCTCCCCAACAGACCACTTTGGATCTTCCTCGCCACTTTCTGAACATCTCCGCACTCTGGGTTTCTTGTGTCCAGGACTTTCTTCCTCCAGGTGTTTGGGTTTTGATTCTTCTCTGTGACCCCTTTTCACCCTCTGACTCTCCAAGCTGTGAGATCAAGGCTGAGACCCTGGCCCTCAATCCTGTCCAGTGACCCCTCTATCTGGCCAGTTCCCTAATCTACAAGTCAAGTCTTGACTTCCCAGGTCGTCTCCAGCCATCTGTGGGAAAACAGCTCGTGGCTGACAGCAGAGAAATAAACTGTGCTTAACAGGAACTGAACAGGGCACCTCATAGGCATTTTGTCGTAAAGCCTTCATGACCAGCTCATCTACAGATAAGGAAGGAGACCAATGATCAGAGGGTAAGTAACTGGCAGAGCCAAGTCTCAGAGCCCGAGAAGGTATAAAAGTCTTACTCAGGTTTATAGCACCAAAAAGAATCATCCAGATCATCTCAGAATGCAAAGGACCACAGATGCCACATACTCCTGGTGACTCCCTGTTTCCTGGTCTGTAAAGAGGGCATAACACCTAACTTCCAGTCAAGGTTGAATAAGATCAAATGAATAAAGGGTGCCTGCCATCGCTTTAGAATTCAATTAAAGTAAGGTGTTACTATCTAGCCCACTGGAAGAACAATTCTCACATGTGGTGCCCTGTAGCTTACACACGAGAATTCACACATCACCAGAAGGCTGTCTTATTTATTCTCCCTTTGGGGCTGTCAGCCTATACGATATTCATGAACCAGGTGATAGAAAGCAGGGAAACCATAGGTGGACCATGAACTCCTTGAGAACTGGGTTGGCATTACAGTTAACTTTATACCTTTGGCATTTCGTTCAGATCTTGGCACATAGTGAGTGCTTAATGAGTCTAATGTGAAGCAATAAATGACTTTAACCGATTTCTAGAGTGAGGTAAGGAAAGACCACCTTCGATCATGTTTCAAAGGTAACCCACTAGAGAGAAGTAGGATCAGACTCTCGGTATCCAACCCCAAGCCGATGCATAACCCAGCCTCGCACTACAATTCTAAAGCTTCAGTATGACGGCTGTGCTTAGAAGTCCTTGAACGTCTACCTCTTCTGTCTCCACCCATCACCAGGTTCCTCTCTCCAGGCCTCAAATGCCAACACCAGCTGCATTGTCTGTCATTCCTTCAGCAGACATTAATGGCATCTTCAGTGGGCCTGCTTGACCCACTTCTGCTCTCAGAGAGCTCAGTGGAGTTGGCCATCCACTTGTAAACTGGACAAGATCTCATATAAACAAAAAGAGAACAGGGGCACTTAGGTGGCTCAGTAGGTGAAGCATCCAACTCGGGATTTCGGCTCAGGTCATGACCTCATGGTCGAGGGATGGAGTGCTGCTACGGGCTCCTCACAGAGTATGGAGCCTGCTTCTGATTCTCTTTTTCCCTCTCTATTTGCCCCTCCCCTGCTACAGCGCACACTCTCTCTCAAAATCAGTAAATAAACATTACAATAAATAGAAAAGACAGTATAATGAAGCCCCAGAAACCCCATAGGATATCTTGGCTTCAAAAAGTATCACCAAACTCAACAAAGACCCAAGGCCTCAATCCAATCCCTGGTAACTGAGGCCTGTCACCAACCATGTGAGTCAGTTTGGACGCAGCTCCTTCACTGTAAGCCGAGCCTTGAGGTAGTGCAGTTCTGGTCAGCAGCTAGAAAGCATGCCTGAGAATTCTAGGCCAGAATCTCTAGCTAAGCCCGTCCTTCTGAAACTGTGCCATAATCAATGTTTGTTCTTTTAAGCTGGTGGGTTTAGGTGGCATTTGCTCTGCAGGAACAAGGAACTGATAACGTTGATTGGTATTTTAGACTCCTTTTAATCTGTAGATTTCCGTTTCATCTCTCCCTTTCTGAAACTCTTTTTTGAGGAAACAGTAAATGTCCTCACAGTCTGGAATCTACTAATTCCACCTCCATGGTGGTGTCTGCTTTATTTCTCTCTCCTCTCTGTTTCCAGTGGCCTGGGAATTAAATCGACATGCCGTGTCCAGTATGGTAGCCATTAGCCACTCATGGCTATTCTGCGCCTGAAATGTGGTGGGCACAACTGAGGAACTGAGCTTTTTATTTAATTAATTTGAATTACATTTTAAATAGATCCTTGATCCAGTCTTTGGAAAACATTAAAAAAATTTTTTAATTTTTAATAATCTCTTCTCCCATCATGGAGCTGTAACTTACAACCAAAAGATTGAGAGTCACTTGCTCTTTTGACTGAGCTGTCAGGCAACTTTGGAAAGCTTTTAGGTATGTTTAGAATAACTTTTTCACTTGTGAATTTTATGAACTTCAAATACAAATCAAACATTTTCCGTGGATGTTTAGCGTGTAAATTGAAATAAGTTCTTTTCTGTTTTCATTTTTCTTTTTTCCAAAATATATATAATCACACAGAGAGAGAGAAAGAGAGAGAGAGAGAGTCAAAGAGAGAGGAGGGTAGGAGCAGACGGGGAGAGAGAGAATCTCAAGCAGGCTCCACACTCAGCGCGGAGCCAGATAGGGGATTTGATCCCAAAACCCCAGGATTTCAACCTGTGTCAAAATCACAGTCAGACACTCAGTAAGCTTTAGCACTCAGGTGTCCCTAAATTGAAATATGTATGTGTACAATACAAACCAGACTTCAAGGACTTAGCCCCAACAGAAAGTATATAAAACATCTCATTATTATTTTTATTACTTATTGAAAGAATAATTTGGACATATTGGGCTAAATATGAAAATACTATTAAAATTAAATCTACCAGTCTCCTCTTTATTATTTTATTTAATTTTATTTCATTTCATTTTATTGTATTTTAGTAGGCTGTGAATCCAAAGTGGGGCTTGAATTCTTAACACTGATATCAAGAATCACAGGCGTGAGGCACCCGGGTGGCTCAGTTGGTTAAGTGTGTGGCTTTGGTTCAGGTCAGGATCCCATGGTTCGTGGGTTTGAGTCCCTCGTTGGGCTCTGTGCTGACAGCTCAGAGCTTGGAGAGAGAGAGAGGGAGACGCAGATTCAAAGCATGCTCCAGTCTCTGAGCTATCAGCACAGAGCCCCACAGAGCCCAACACAGAGCTCGACCTCACGAACCGCTAGATCATGACCTTAGCTGAAGTCATCCGCTCAGCTAACTGAAGCACCCTGGCACCCCTCAAAAATAAACAAACTTTAAAAAGAAAGAATTGCCAGCTCTATCAACTGAGCCAGCCAGGCACTACTCTTGACAAAGAGGTTTTTAAAGTGGTTACTGCCAGAGAAGCTTAAATCATACACTGGCTCACAGTCAATTTCTTCCTGAGGATCGGGTTGCACTGTTTTGGGAAGGACCTATTCTTCCATCAAAGGCTCAAATGTACTTTATCTTGTTGGAATCTCAAAAGACACTGATGCTCAATCCAGTCCAAGGCTCCATTCCATTCGGTGTTTGGTTGTTGCAAAAGGGTGGTAACCTTCTGCAGCCATTCTGTTCTGCTCTACTATGATTACCCTGAGGGTAGTTTGTGAAGGACAGACAGGGTGACTGCTTACAAGGTTTCCTTTTCTTGGCTAATTTTCAAATGAACAAATTGATGCCTTAGCACCTTTCAGTGGTGATCAACTCTTCTTTTTAGAACCGCTATGACCTCATGGACTTTTAAACACGTTTAATGGGATAGAGTTACTGTCCCTTCCTGATGTTTCAGGGTATCTGTTGTTTGGATAAACTGGTGCTTTACAGTGACACAGAAGGTTCACAATGGATCCTTAGGAAGAGCTGTGGGGATGCAGAGGTGGGATGTGCTGAACCTGCCTGGTAGGCTGGAGTGGTAAGGGAGGTGTCCTAGAAGAGGGACCTGAACTGAGTTGTAAACAGTCTTCTCCAGTGGATAAAGAACAAAGTCCCACCAACAGGAAGAGACAGCGTGAGCAAGCCCAGAAGCAAGCAGCAGCCTATTTCACAAAAACAGCGGTTCTAAGTTGTATCCATCCAAAGAGGGGGGCTGGCCTACAGCCAGGGGGAGGGGGGAGATAGGAAGTGGAGGGAGATTTTAAGCCAGAGTGACACATTTGCCTTGTGAGTAGAAACAGCCCTCTGGTGGCCACATGGAGGATGGCAGGGAAGGAAAAAGCACTGAGACCAGGGAGAAAGCTCAATTCACAAGGTTTTTTGGGGTCATACGTTTATAATTTAGACTCTTCCAGATCAGAAGGAGAAATCACAGTGTTGGGGTTTGTTATCCAGCTACATGGGAGTAGGAATGGCACAGGGGAGCTCACTAAGGTTGAAAACAGAATAGACCCTCCAGGACAGTCTAGTGATCCATGTTCCTCTGTGCACCTGATCTGCACTCGTCCCCAAGGAAAGATCCCATTGCGAATGTTCATCATTTGCCCTGAATAGAATTTGCACAAGAGACCACCTTTGCACTGTGCAGTCCCCAGGCACAAGCACAGAGGATTTTTGAGTGACCTTTTATTAATATTATTATATTTTTGTAGGTAGGCCTTGAACTCATGACCCTGAGATGAAGACACCAGCTGAGAGTAAGAGTCAGATGTCCAACCACCTGAGACACCCATGCACCCCTGTGTGAACTTTTAAAAGGCACCGGTTGTGGGTTGAATTGTGCCCCCCTGCCTCACAAAGATATATGGAAGTCCTAATCCCTCCTACCTATGAAAGAGACCATATTTGAAATTAGGGTCCTTGCAGACATTACCATATTAAGCTGAGATCATCCTAAGGGTGGGCCCTTGTCAAGTATGACCGGTGTTGTATAAGATGAGGGAACTTTGGACAAGACACAGAGGGGAAGGCCGTGTGACAACAGAGGCAGAGGCGGGGTGATGTAGCAGCAGCCAAGGGTTGATGCACCACCAGGGGCTGGAAGAGGGGAGGGTGGGTTTCTCCTCTACCTGTGTCAGAGGGTTCAGACCCTGCTCACACCTTGATTTTGCCCTCTAGAACAGTGAGACAATGAACCTGTTGTTTCTAATCACCAAGCAAGTGGTACGCTGTTACAGTAGCCCCACAAATCCAGTATAGCTCCCTTCCTTCCCATGATCCATGCATTGCCCCCCCGCCTGGATCTATGAAGGGACCGCAGAGCCCTCCGGCCCTTCCCTGGGCTTCCTGGTGCTGGGCACAACCTGCAAAGTGGGTGGCTGGGTCCCTCTATTGCACGTGTCCTGGACCAGGTCGCTTCATGTGTTCAGGACTCCTCACACGAAAGACATGGAGATCACCATAACAATCTCAAAACGCAAAAAGGAACAGGACACACTTCCTGCCCTTAACATTAGCATTCAGTAACATGAGATGAAAGATCAGGAACGAGCCCTATGTTGGGGCAACAGAACCACCGGTCCACCTTATGTGGTGTGCTCAGGTACTGCAACAATGTAATGTAATGTAATGTAATGTAATGTAATGTAATGTAATGTAATGTAATGTAACATAAGGTACCATAATGCAATGTAATTGCACGCAATGTAATACTTGTGAGGGGGTGTGGTCAGGAAAAGCTTTTGTGTCAGGAGATAGTGGCACTAGATGATGTTTGTTGAGTACCCTTCCATATGCCACGCTAAGCCCTTTCCATGTAGCTCATCTGGCGCTCAGTGTGACCCTGTGGTGCAGATGACAGGATCAGACGGGGTATGTGAGCCGCCAATACTGGCATGTGGTAAGTGCTGAACACCAGGGGGTGGAGCTATGACTTGATGGTAGGAGTCCCGTCTATTCCAAGACAGGAAGAAGAGCTGTCGGCAAGCTGTGCTGGGCTCTATTTGAGGGGAACCTCGAAAGCTATGCTGAGAATTTTTGCATTGTCTGACAACAAAGGTCCAAATGCAGGGAGGATCCAATAGGGAGAATTACGTGATGAAAACAGCATTGTAGGAAGAGCATCTTGACAGCAGGATAAGGTGTTGGATGGGAGACAAGAGGCAAGACCCCTGATGGCTGAGGGGAGGTCCCAGCGGGAGTCAATGGAGGGAGGGGGCACGGAGGGAAGAGGGCTCTAAAACCCACTTAGCAGGAAGACACAGGAGGCCAGGAATTTTGAGTGGGCTTCTGGAAGGTGGGGAGAGAGGAAGGAGGTGAAGGTATTCGGGCCCTTCCAGCATGTAACTGGGAGAATGATAATCCGGGGACACCAGGTGGTTCAGAGCACGGAGCTCAATGAACATGCAGTGTAGAGAGCTTGGTTTTTCAGGGCCAGAGAGAAAGAAGCAGGTGGGAGGATCTGCCGTGGCTGAAGCCTGGGAGGAAGGACTGGCAGAAGGGCCTGAGGAAAGCTCACCCCTAAGAGGTGATGGACAGAATCCCAAAGCACATTAGGGTCTGCGTAGGGGGTGGGTGAATGGGCACTGGGCACAGGGCTCAAGTCAGACCCTAGCCCGGTTCTCACTGTCTGGGTCTGGAGCTTCCAAAACAGCTGAACAAGGGTCTAACGTCCTCCAGCCAGCTCTTCATTCTCCAGAAGGCTTCCAGATGTTTCCTCCTGGCTCCACTGGGGTGAGCAGGCACCACCCAGGAGAGAAATCCAGAGGTAGAGAATGCTGCGAAGCTGGTGGTGACAGTTTTCCTCAACGCAAACAAAAATGCATCTGTGTGGCTGTCCCAGGTTCTTGCGTGTCCATCTCACCCACGTCCAGAAAACCCCTGTGTCTGCTCTGTCAATGACAGCTGGAGCTGTGCCCTGTGACTTCGACACTTGTCTGCGTTGTGTTTCAATGAAAAAGGTTTTAAGCCCTATGAGTCTGAAGTAGGTAGTCCCAGAGGAATCTGAAACAAGATGGTCCTGAGAATGTGAGAGGCCCCAAAGAGGAAAAGGAATCAGTCACAGCAGCTAGCGAGGGACAGAGAGGAAAAGAGGTCAGCCCCAACCTTTCTACTCAGCCTTGCCAACCCGGGCTGCTCCTCCTGGCAAAGCAAGTAGCCAACTTGCTGCCCTAGCTGGAGGGCAGTAATTTCCTACCCTAGGATCAAGGTCAAAGTACAAATTACTACCCAATCGACAGGTCTGTGTACCAACTTTTAAAGTTACTTATTTATGTATTTTGAGAGAGACAGAGAGAGCATGAGCAGGGGAGTGGCAGAGAGAGAGGGAGGGTCTCAGGCATACCCTCTACTGTCTGTGAATGCAGAACCCAATGCAGGGCTCGAACCCACAAAACTGTGAGATCAGTTCCTGAGTTAAAATCAAGAAGTCAGATGTTGAACTGACTGAGCCACCGAGGTGCTCCTCTATGTACCAACTAAAAGTGAATAAAGTTTTCACCTGAGAAGGACACAGATAAGTCACAGGACTGCCCAGATTTTCATCCAGGAACAAGAAAAAAATGCTTCCACAATATACTGTATAGGACAGTGGAAGAAAAAATTCTTCCACAACATACTGTATAGTTGCATCCAATGAGATTTCAACAAGGTATTTTTACATCCTGATTTCAGCCCTGGGTACACACTGGGCACAGCCAGTAAGCAATTGGGACTGACATGATCAGAAGACACGATGGCCCCATGAGTTCCCCTTAGACGGTTCAGTGTTAGCCTCTGGTTAACGGATGCCATGCGCACGATGGGGATGACACTATTTTGCCAATCTCTGTTCTAAGCCCTTAAATTTTTTTTAAGTTTATTTATTTCACAGAGACAGAGACAGTGAAAGCCTGGAAGTGGCTAAGGGAGAGCAGGGAGAATCCCAAGCTGTTAGCGCAGAGCCGGGCACAGGCTCAAACTCATGATCCTTTAATATTAAATCTTTGATCTTCGCCAGAGTCCTGTGCTTGTTGAGCAGACGGGATGCTGATGGCCTAATGTTGGGCCTGCAGTCGGGCTCTGTGCTGGTCGGATAGGTCTCAGTTCCCCTCAGCTCCCAGCTACAAGGAACATAACGGACGGAGAGAGGATGCGGAAGCGAGCTGCGTACTAATGTGCCTTTCTTACACCAGAGATCATGTCCCTCCCCGTGAAGCATGATACCCTGGGCTGAGCTCAGTGTTAATCAAGCTCCTGCACCAGGCATCCTGTCTTCCGCAACCCACCCTGCAATGCCTCCCCCTCCACAGAGCCACCCTCCACAGCTCAATGCTGAGGCCCTGCAGCTCTCAGTGAAGCAGACGCCTTCATTCGCAGAGGGAGAAAGGGCTCAGCAAAGGATAGAGGCCTATATGAGCTCTTGCAGCAGGATTGAGTCTTGCAGGGAGGAGAATTCAGGGTTCTGGCGCCCAATCTGAGGCAGCAGCTGTAGGGGCACCTGGGCCACTCAGTGGGTTAAGGTTCAGACTTCAGATCATGTCGCGATCTCATGGTTCTTGAGTTCCTGTCGGGCTCTGTGCTGACAGCTTGGAGCCTGGAACCTGCTTCGGATTCTGTGTCTCCCCTTCTCTCTCTGCCTTTCAACCACTCATATGTTTTCTCTCTCTCAAAATGCGTCTTAAATTAAAAAAAGTACTAAAGGAGCTCCATGACACGTGAGATGGGGGCAGGTTACCCACGGAGGAGCAACGTGAGCTCTCAGCCATCCGGTTCTAGAAAGCAGTGGTGGCAGAGAAGGAGCTTTTATTGAAGCGGTACAGACATCCTTAGGGGGTGGTCCCAGTGTCCTGGGGCTCCGGGGTAGGGGACTCAGGGATGGGGGCAGATGGCCAGGGTGCGGCTAGATAAAGGTGAGGTGAGTCGAGGCAGGGACCCCACAGCTTTCCTTGTGCTCCTCAAACAGCTTCTCCAGAGCCTGCATGTAGAGCGTGTGATAGTGGTCCACCTCCTCCTCGCTGGGGCGGAGGCTCTGGGGCACCGGAATGGGGCGGCCCACTGCAGGGAGAGGGGGGACACAGGTGAGGTCGGGGTGGGGGGGTCTCCTGTCCTGCCCCGGAGACGGGCACTCACCCACAGTGGTGATGGGCCTGGCAAAGGGCAGCAGGCCCCAGGAGTCGGCCGAGAAGAGTCCGCGGCCCCAGAAGATGCAAGGACTGTAGCCTGTGAGCTTCTTGAAGGTCATCTGGCACAGGTACTGCCAGGTGTTGGGGGCAAATACCTTCAAATGGAAGATGTCGTTCTCTCCAAAGGAGTACACGGGTACCAGGGAGGCACTGGGCAGGGGATGAAGAGAGAGAGGGGTGTTCAGGCCTGCGGCTCCTGGGGCACCCAACATGAAATTGCAGACCCCTCCCCACACCTGCCTCCACTTCTCAAGGTCTTTTCAAGCAAATGAGAAAGAAATATCTGCAAGAAGGGACTCACAATTCTTGAGAAATAATTGCGTACTGGGCCATCATCGCCATCTGATCCTTGAAGCACATGGCGTTTAGGGTGCCCTGACACCCACCCTGGTGCAGACAGAATCTCTTGGACGGCTCCCCAAAAATTGAACTCCTAGCAGTATGTCCAGGAACAGGGGCAGTCGATTAACCCATATTTCTATCTATTCTTTATACTGTATTTTTACCATACAGTGAGTAGAGAAAAGGAAGTGCTCTTATGGCACTCCTGGGTGGCTCAGTGGGTTAAGCATCGGACTCCTATTTAGGTCATGATCTTACCGTGTGTGAGTTCAAGCCCTGCATCGGGCTCACAGCACAGAGCCTGCCTCAGATCCTTTGTCCACCTCCATCTCTGCCCCTCACCTGTGCTCACTCTCTAAGAATAAACTTAAAATAATGTTCTAAACTATCCATGTATAGGGGACCCATGCATTTCAAACCTGTGTTGTTCAAGACTCAACTGTATACACTTCCTCATCTAGTCGTTGCAACTACAATATGGTTGCAATGTTAGGCTATGGGTCTGTTGCGCAAGTAAAGACCCTTGTCTGAGGTCTCGCCTTTGAGGTAGTGTCAGAAAAGGATTTGAACCCAGGGCTTTTGAGCACAAGGTCCTGCTACCCAAGCTATGATCCTGCATCTGTCAGAGAGGGAGGACAGGACGAGAAAGTGGAAATAATGCTTGAAGCAGAGAACCCCCGCACATGCTGATATGAGAGGGGGTGCCTGGACGCCTCGGTGTTTGAGTATCCGACTTCAGGTCAACGTCATGATTTGGAGGCTTATGAATTCCAGCCCTGTGTCATGCTCTGTGCTGATAGCGTGGAGCTTGGAGTCTTCTTTGGATTCTGTGTCTCCATCTCTCCTCCCCCATTGACACTTGGTCTCTGTGTCTCTCTCAAAAAGAAATAAACATTAAAAGAACAAAGTGCTGGCATGAGAGCCCTGTAGGTGCAAGGCACAGTGCCGGCTCTGGGGACACAGAGGCCCACCACAGGGACCTGGCCACCTAGGGACAGAGACTTGGGCCCCCAGATGCAATGCACACCTCTGACCATCAGCAGCACCCCGGCTGGGCACCTGCACTCCACTTACCCGTGCCTCAATGCCAGGCGCACGAAGCCTTTGCGATTCCGCAGAACGAGGTGGTGCTCCCCTGGGATTGCATACAGAGCTTCCTGGGCACCCCCAACCGTAATGACCACAGCCTGGCCGCTCGAGGGTTGAGAGAGTACAAAGTCCAGGCTCCTCCGGTTCACAGAACATCCTCCTGCATGAGGAGGTGGGGAGCAATCACTGTCACCATCCACTGCCGGGCTGCCTAGCCTCTCTCCCACACTTTCTGCATGTTCCCCACACTCCATTACATACAAACTTGCTTCCCCATGTGACTTAAAGTGCCTCTCTCAGCAGGAGCACAGGACACTTGCACCAAAGCTATAACAGATACCCACGGTGAGCCCTTCCAACATTCAAGCCAGGTCCCCGTGTCTGGTGGGAAGGGGCAGTCTGACTGGGATGGGGGAGGGGTGCCTCACCTAAGGACATGATATATTCTCGAAAGACTGGGAAGTGGAAGAGGATGTGCATCCCTGCTGTCATGGCACGAATCCCAGGGAAGTGCATGGAGAAGTCATTGGCCTCGGAGGCGAAATTACAAATAGTTCCCATGCTGATGATCCCATGTGGGTGAGAAGCCAATACATATTTCTGGTCCAGGGGCAGCTCTGCTGTTTTCACCAGCTTGGGGACATTAGGCAGGATGAGAAGAAAGCAGCGTGGAAAGCAAAATACCAGATGAAAAGAGTTACCCTCCACCTCACAGACTTCAGAGTTCAAGGTCATCTCTGAGTCAACAGCAGGGGTGGGTCTACTCTGGAATTCAACTATGCCCCCCCCCTCTCTCCCAGGCCCCATTGTTTCAGTTTAGGATGCCCAGGGGAGCTGGCAGGGGTGAGTAAGCCTGGGAGTTGGGGGAGAGGGAGAAGGCAGAGAGTCCTTGTGGACGGTGACCTGTCACCTTGATTGGATAATAATCCCTTAGCTGTTTCCAAATACTCCAGTTCCTCGTGAACTCGAACCGCCTTCCACCTTGGGGCAGAGAAATGGGTGGAAGACTCTGGAGCGCTCAGCCACCTTTTCTGCTCCCCAGGTGCAAATCCGGGCATGCTCACCTTGGTTGGGAGTGTCCAAGTCTAGGAAGAACCATGCCAAGTAGAGAGCAGAGAGAGACCAGAGTGGCGTGAAGAGGAGGAAGAGAAGGAGAAGGGAGAAGAAGGGGCCTGGGTGAAGGACAAAAAAGAGAAGCACTTAGGTTTTGATGCTGGCTCTTCCAGTGCAGCTGCTCATCTCCTTCCTGCTCACAGATGGGAAGAGTGAACCCAGCCACCTCTGGCCCTCTCCTGCTCCCTTTGCAAGGAGGGGGCTCTAGCCTCTCTGCCCTGATTCCCCGCTCTCCTTGGGGACTCCAGGCCACCAGACCTCTCACCCATGAAGAGGAAAGAGAGCACCCATTGGTAGGCGCTTATTATTTCCAGCCATTGTTTCTGCCAGGTTTCCATGGCGGAGGCGCGCTATGTGGCTGTTGGAGACTCCTGTCCAGTAGCTCTCCTCTGCCAGCAGTGGTCCGGGAGCCTGAGCAGAAACCAGGAAGGTTTGGGTGCCCAGAGGATGGACACCAGAAGGCCCAAGCCGTCGAAGCCTCACGTAGCGTGGGAGTGTTGGGTGCCTGTGTGGAGTGGATGGGGAGATCTTGGATTCCGAGTGCCAGAATCCAGAATGATCTTTGAACTGCCAGCGTCAATAGGTCAGGACTGGCCTCTGGGCGGAGTTGGGAGGGGACAGGAAGTGTGCCAAGGAGGTGGGACAGTGATTGTGGAGTCTCCGAAGGAGTCTCCGAAGAATGTAGGAGGTCCGCGGACTGGGTCCCCGCCCCTGGCTGGCAGTGGCCACATGCCAGGCTCTGGTCTTATGATCTCCAAGTGCGCGCCCGGAGCGCAGGTCTCCAGGAGTGTGGAGAAGCTTCGCGCACGAATACGCACACACTGCAGCTCTCTTCCCACGTTTAATTTCCCTCCCCGAGCAGAGGGCAAGAAACCTGGGTGCCTTACAAAAGGGAGAGGAGAGCGCCACGCAGGTAGACAGGGGAGCCCAGCCCAGGGTAGCAGGCTCGAGTAGGAGGCACCAGCTAGGGCTGGGGGGAGGGGTGCTGAGGCTGACCTCCCCCCTTCTCAGCCATATGCATGATGTGTCCCGGATAAGAGGGCGGTGGAAGCCACAGGGCAGCATCAGCAGGTGCTGACAAGCCATCCAGGTGCCCCCTCTACATACTAACTTAAGATGAAAGAAATTTTCACCTGAGAAGAACCCAAATAAGTCACAAGACTGCCCATGTTTTCATCTAGGAACAAGAAAAAAATTCTTCCAGAATATACTGTATAGAATAGTGGGAGACAATATAGTTGCAGCTCAATGACATTTCAACAAGGTATTCTTACATCCTGGATTCAGCCCTGGATACAGACTGAGCACAGCCAGTAAGCAAATGGGACTGATGTTGTCAGAGGACACGATGAGCCCATGAGGTCCCCCTAGACTATTCGGTCTTCGTTTCTTGTTGGACTGATGCCACACTCATGAAGGGGATGACACTATTTTGCCAATCTGTGTTTTAAGCAACTAAACATTTTTTTTAAGTTTATTTATTTCAGAGAGACAGAGACAGTGCAAGCCTGGGAAGGGCTAAGGGAAAGCAGGGAGAATCCCAAGCTGTCAGACTGAGTAAGGTACAGGGCTTGAAATCATGATATTTCAATATTAAATCTTTGATCTTCTCCAGAGTTCTGTGCTTGTTGAGCAGACAGGATCCTGATGGCCTAATGCTGGGCCTGCAGTGGGGCTCCATGCTGGTCGGATAGGACCTTGTTTCCCCTCCACTCCCAGCTACAAGGAACATGAAGGATGGAGAGAAGAAGTGGAAAGCGCTGCCTGCTAACGCTGCCTTTCTTACAACCAGAGATCATTTCCCTTCCCATGAAGCCAGATGCCCTGGACCAAGTCAGTGTTGCCCATGCTCCTGTGCCAGGCATCCTGTCTTCCACAGCCCACCCTGCAATGCCTCCCACTCCACAGAGGCTCACTCCCCAGCTCAATGCTGAGGCCCTGCAGCTCTCAGTGAAGCAGACACCTTCATTCGCAGAGGGAGAAAGGGCTCAGCAAAGGAAAGAGGCCTATGTGAGCTCCTGCAGCAGGATTGAGTCTTGCAGGGAGGAGAATTCAGGGTTCTGGCCCCCAATCTGAGGCAGTAGCTGTGGGAGGCTCAGTGGGTTAAGGTTCAGACTTCAGATCAGGTCGTGATCTCATGGTTCCTGGGATCATGTTGGGCTCTGTGCTGACAGATCGATGCCTGGAGTCTACTTTGGATTCTTGTCTCCCCTTCCCTCTCTGCCCTTCATCCACCTACATGTTTTCTCTCTCTCTCAAAATGGATGTTAAAAAGAAAAAAATACTAAATCCCTTCCATGGCACGTGAGAGTGGGGGCGGGTGACCCAAGGAGGAGCAACGTGAGCTCTCAGCTATCCGGTTCTAGAAAGCAGTGGTGGCAGAGAAGGAGCTTTTATTGAAGCAGTACAGTGATCCTTAGGGGGAGGTCCCAGTGTCCTGGGGCTCCGGGGTGAAGGGGACTCCGGGATGGGGGTGGATGGCCAGGCCGCGGTTACATAAAGGTGAGGTGAGTCGAGTCAGGGACCCCACAGCTTTCCTTGTGCTCCTCACACAGCTTCTCCAGAGCCTGCATGTAGAGCGTGTGATAGTGGTCCACCTCCTCCTCGCTGGGGTGGAGGCTCTGGGGCACCGGAATGGGGCGGCCCACTGCAGGGAGAGGGGGGACACAGGTGAGATCGGGGTGGGGGGCCTCTGCCTTCCTGCCCCGGAGACGGGCACTCACCCACAGTGGTGATGGGCCTGGCAAAGGGCAGCAGGCCCCAGGAGTCGGCCGAGAAGAGTCCGCGGCCCTGGAAGATGCAAGGACTGTAGCCTGTGAGCTTCTTGAAGGTCATCTGGCACAGGTATTGCCAGGTGTTGGGGGCAAAAACCTTCAAATGGAAGATGTCGTTCTCTCCAAAGGAGTACACGGGTACCAGGGAGACACTGGGCAGGGGATGAAGAGAGAGAGGGGTGTTCAGGCCTGCGGCTCTTGGGGCACCCAAGAAGATACTGTAGACCCCTCCCCACACCTGCCTCCACTTCCCAAGGACTTTTCAAGCATATGACAAAGAAAGATTTGCAAGAAGGTGTAGCGAACAAAATGACAAAAAGACAAGACACACAAAGACAGACAAAGACACAACTCCCCCCAGAGGGAAAAAAATCTCCCCGAGCCTTCGTGCGGTTTATTTTTATACCCCGGTAGCTGGACACATACCAAAATCTAAGAAACGCATTCTTCTGTCCAAGCACATTCCAAGGACGGGGGGAACAAAGGGAGACAGTGACCACAGCATATCTACTAAGAAGCCTGCCCAGAACTCCAGCCTCCTCCCTTTTTTCAAGGAGGACACGTTCCCTCGTTTGGGATCGGACCATTAACCTTGCATATTGTGTGCAGGCCCCTTGGCAGAACATCCTGTATGCAGGCATGCTCCGCCCAACCATTCTTTCTTGTGGTCACTGTTGGGCTCCTACAAGAAGGGACTCACAATTCTTGAGAAATGATTGGGTACTGGGCCTTCATCACCAGCGAGCCTTGAAGCACATGGTGATTAGGGTGCGCTGACCCCCACCCCAGTGCGGACAGAACCCCTCGCCTGGCTCCCCCAAAATTTAACTCCAAGCAGCATGTCCAGTAACAGGGGCAGTCGATTAGCACATATTTGTATCTATTATTTATACTGTATTTTTACCATACATTAAGTAGTGAAAAGAAAGTGCTATTAAGGGGCTCCTGGGTGGCTCAGTCAGTTAAACAACTGACTTCGGCTCAGGTCAGGATCTCATGGTGTGTGAGTTCAAGCCCCGCATCAGACTCTCAGCACAGAGCCGGCTTCGGATCCTCTGTTCACCTACATCTCTGCCCCTCCCCTGTGCTCACTCTCCCAAAATAAAAAAACTTAAAATAATGTACTAAAAAATCCATTTATTGGGAACCCATGCAGTTCAAACCTGTGTTGTTAAAGATTCAACTGTATACATTTCCTCACCTAGTCGTTGCAACTAGAATATCGTTGCAAAGTGTGCTATGAGTCTGTTTCACAAGTAAAGACACATGTCTGAGGTCTTGCTTTTGAGGTTGGGTCAAAAATGGATTTAAACACAGGGCTTCTGGGCACAAGGTCCTGCTACCCAAGCTATGACCCTGCCTCTTTCAGAGAGGGAAGACTGGAAGAGAAAGTGGGAATGATGCTTGAAATAGAGAACACCCGCACATGCTGACATGAGAGGGGGCACCAGGGTGCCTCCGTGTGTGGAGCATCCAACTTCACTTCAGGTCATGATTTGGAGGCTTGTGAGTTCCAGCCCTGTGTCTGTCTCTGTGCTAACAGCTCAGAGCTTGGAGCCTGCTTCAGATTCTGTGTCTCCATCTCTCCTTCCCCATTCACACTCGGTCTCTGTCTCTCTCTCAAACAGAAATAAACATTAAAAGAACAAAGTGCTGGCATGAGAGCCCTGTAGGTGCAAGGCACAGTGACGTCTCTGGGGACACAGAGGCCCATCCACAGGGACCTGGTCAAGTAGGGACAGAGAGTGTGGGTCCCCAGATGCAATGCATACTTCTGACCATCAGCAGCACCCCTGGCTGGGCACCTGCACCCCACTCACCAGTGCCTCAGTGGCAGGCGCACGAAGCCTTTGCGATTCCGCAGAATGAGGCAGTGCTCCCCTGGGATTGTATACAGAGCCTCCTGGGCGCCCCACCACCGATGACGACAGCCTGCCCGCTCGGGTGCTGAGAGAGAACAAAGTCCAGGCTCCTCCGGTTCACAGAACATCCTCCTGCATGCATGAGGAGGTGTGGAGCGATCACCATGCTCTCCTTGGCTGCCTAGCCCATCACCCACCCTTTTTGCACGTGCCCCACACCCCATTACATACAAACTTGCTTCCCCGTGTGACTTATAGTGCCTCTCTCAGCAGGCGGGCAGGATACTTGCTCCAAAGCTATTCATTGATGCCCACCGTGAGCCCGGGTATCATTCAGGACAGGTCCCAGTGTCTGGTGGGTGAGGGGTAGTGTGGCTGGGATGGGGGAGGACATGATATAGTTTCGATAGAGTGGGAAGAGGAAGAGGGTCTGCAACCCTGCCAACATGGCCCGATTCCTGGGGAAGTGTTCGGAGAAGTAATTGGCTTTGGTACAGATATTACAAAAGGCTCCCATGCCCATGATCCCATGTGGCTGAGCAACCAGCACATATTTCCGGTCAGGGGGCAGCTCTGTTGTTTTCACAGAGGGGACATTGGGTAGGATGAGAAGAAAGCAGCATGGAAAGCAAAATACCGGATGAAAAGAGTTGTCCTCTGCGCCACCGACTTGAGAGTTCAAGGTAATCCCTGAATCAATCGCAGGTGTTGGGGCTACTCTGGAACACAACTCCGAACCCCTCTCACTCTCCCTGGCCCCATTGTTTCAGTTGAGAATGCCCAGGAGTGCCTAGGCAGAGGTGACTAAGTCTGGGAGTTGGGGGAGAGGGAGGAGGCAGAGAGTCTTTGTGGACGGTGACCTGTCACCTTGATCGGATAGTAATCCCTTAGCTGTTTCCAAATACTCCAGTTCCTCATGAACTCGAAGCGCCTTCCACCTTGGGGCAGAGAGGTGGGTGGAAGACTCTGGGGCGCTCAGCCACCTTTTCTGCTCCCCGAGTGCAAGTCCGGGCATGCTCACCTTGGTTGGGAGTGTCCCAGTCCAGGAAGAACCACACCAAGTAGAGAACAGAGAGAGACCAGAGTGGCGTGAAGAGGAGGAATAGAAGGAGAAGGGAGAAGAAGGGGCCTGGGTGAAGGACCAAAAAGAGAAACACTTAGCTTTTGAAGCTGGATCGTCCAATCCAGCCTCTCCTCTCCTCCCCACTCACAGATGGGGAGGGAGCACCCAGCCACCTCTGGCCCTCTCTTGATCCCTTTGCAATGGGGGCTCTAGCCTCTCTGTCCTGACCCCCTGTTCACCTTGGGACCCCAGGCCACCAGACCTCTCACCCATGAAGAGGACAGAGAGCACCCATTGGTAGGCGCCTATTATTTCCAGCCACTGTTACTGCTGAGTTTCCATGCTCAAAACAGGGCTGTGGGAGACTCCTGTCCAGTAGTGCTCCTCTGCCAGCAGGGTTATGGGAGTCAGAGCACAAACCAGGAAGGTTTGGGTGCCCACAGGGTGGATGGTTTTCTCACCAGAAGGGCCAAGCCTTCCGAGCCTCACAGAGTGCTGAAGTGTTGTGTGCCTGGTTGGGGTGGATGGGGAGATCTTACATTCGGAGCGCCAGAGTCTCCAGATACGTCTTTGAACTGCTAGCTCGGTAGGTCAGGACTGGCCTCTGGGCGGAGTTGGGAGGGGACAGGAAGTGTGGGAGTGAGGTGGGACATTGATTGTGGAAAAGAGTCTCCAAAAAAGCTGGGGGGCCCGCGGACTGGGTCCCAGGCCCCAGGTGTCAGTGGCCAGAAGCCGCGCGCTGAGGCCTTATGATCTCCAAGTGTGTTCCCCGGAGCGCCAGTCTCCGGGAGTATGGAGAAGACCCGCGCACGAACACGCACACACTGTAGCTCTGTTCCACGTTTAATATCCCTCCCCACGCACAGTAGCATCGCGGACCAGGAGGGTCGGAGAGGCGTGCCTAGTTGAGGGCGAAGTGCCTGTGGGCCAGATGCATTGGCGTGTCATGTGCTCCTCGAAAGTCTAAGGGAGCCACTCCACCTGAGCGCGTCCACCTGTGCCAGGCTGGACCGCGAACTTCGAGGCACCGGGATCGCGGTTGGGGGCGTCTCACCTCCCTGGAACCCAGACCTGTGAAACCAGGTCTACCTCTCTACCAGCAGATCACTCTTCCATCCCCAGGGGTCTTACCCTGGGCCGATTTTAAAGCCCAGTAGCACAGGGTGATGTCCCTCACCTTGCATCCTCAGTGCATCCTCAGAGCACTTAAAGATGCTGAAAGCCTCTTGTTCTTCCTTGCTGGGAGGGGCAGCCAGGAGATGAGTCATCTTCCAACTACTACCACCCGCTAGCCCCTCAGGGAAATGAGTCTTTGGAAGTCTCAGCTTGGTGATTTGGGAACCAGATGGTTCTTGACAGGCCCAATGAGCACTGGATTCTTCCTTCTGAGTGGTTTGGTCTTGAAAGGTCTCAGGGGAAATTTCCTATTCTGATTGGCTGTCAGGACTGAACGTGGAGAAAGTTGGTCTCCCAGAGTTTCTGGTAGCAGAAGGCGGAGCTTCTGGTGAAAAGGGAGGGCTTAGAGCCTGGTTTCTTCTGCCTGCCACTAGTGATTTTCTTTTACTCCCATAACATCTTGAGGTACATTCCCACAATTGAGCATATTCTACCCTAACTGTGGCGTTGTGAGATGTGCAGAGAGTTATCAGGATTAAAAATCAGAAATGGAAAAAAAATAGAAATGGGGAGAAGTCCCATTAAGAGAAGAAAATGAAGAAGATTGAGTGACTTGTCAGTTACTTACTGTGTGGCGGTATATGTGGGAGCCCAGGATCGTGACATGAACCTTCCTCTGATCACAGCCCAGTGGAAAGTATAAAAAAGTGAAATGAGATAGGTGAGAAATTAACTTTGGGATCAAGGGGGAGCATGGGAGCTAGGCAGACTCTGGAGGGAGAGGGAAGGTGAGGGGCTCTCCCCCAAGAGACCTTAATAATCCCTGTGGCATTTTACAGTCACGAAAGGGCTTTCACCATCTATCACATTTCTGGTTGCTTCTCGGCGGGCGTTGGTAACTGCAGTTGGTTTTTTCCTCAATTTGAGGGGTGAGGGTGGGAAGAATCCTCTCAGGAGTTAAGAGCCTGGGCCACCAGCTCACTGGGGACAGTGCTCCGAGTCCACATTTGACTGTTTTTCCCACCCTTCCCACACACACCCGGTTTAGAAAGGGGTGCAGAGTGTGTGTGTGTGCACGCGCGCGTGTTTGTGTGTGTGTGTGAGAGAGAGAGAGAGCACCGAGGTCTGTGTTGGTGTGCTGGGGGTGAGGGAGTGGGTTGGTGGGTGTACCTGGAGGTTTTCTTTCTTCTGGCTGGCTTGCGCGGCCTAGTTGCCTGATGGTCAGCAGCTGAGCGTGATGAACCTGCGAGAGGAAGCTACCCTGTGACCCCCAGGGAATGATGGACACTCTGACCGGAACTGACCTCTCTCTGCTGTCTTCATCCTCACTTCTTCTGTCTCCTGGCGTCCCCTCACATCCCCTTCTTCACGACTTTCCAATTTCTTTCAGCTGATTCTCTGATCTGGTCCCCAGGGCTCTGCGTTCCCTTTCCAGTGCCTCTAACTTATCTGTCGGCAGGAGGTCGGAGGGAGGACTGCTGGACTGGGGGACAGGAGGGGATGTCTGGACAGAACATGGAGGACAAAGGTGCAATAAGTAAGCCAGCAATTCCCCCCTTCCCCCCCACCTCCTGCGACCAAATGTCAAGGCACATCTCACCTAAGATCCAGCTTCGTCTCCTCCGCATGACTTGTGGCCACCCAGCTGCCCAGGCCACCCGGATCCATATGCCCCTGCACTACTGCCCCCAGCCTGGGCACCTAGACTCCTCCAGCCCGCCCCCAAGGCTGCCCAGAGTCCGTTCCATATCCGGGCTGGGTTTCCTCTGGGTTGCTGGGGCCTTCTCCCCTCCGAGCTGCAGCCTGTACCACCAGGACCTGGAATCTCCCCGCGCGCTGAACACGCAGTGTAGAGAGCTTGGCTTTTCAGGACCAGAGAGAAACAAGCAGCTGGGGAGGATCCGCGGTGACTGGAGCTCAGGAAGGAAGAACGGGCAGAAGGGCCTGAGGAAAGCTCACCCTGAGAGGTGGCGTCCAGAATGCCAAAGCACATTAGGGTCGGCATAGGGGGCAGGTGAATGGGCACTGGGCACAGGGCTCAAGTCAGAACCTAGCCTGGTTCTCACTGTCTGGTACCTGCGCTTCCAAAACAGCTGAGCAAGGGCCTAACGTCCTCCAGCCTGCTCTTATTTCTCCAGAAAGGCTTCCAGATGTTTTCTCCTGGCTCCACTGGACTGAGCAGGCACCCGCCCCAGAGAGACATCCAGGGGTAGAGAATGCTGGGAAGCCGCTGGGTGACAGTTTCCTCGACGCAAACACTAAGGCACCCGTGCGGCTGTCCCAGGGTCTTGCGTGACCATCTCACCCATTTCCCGAAAACCCCTGTGTGTGCTCAGTTGGTGACAGTTGGAGCTGTGCCTCATGACTTCTACACTTGTCTGCGTTGTGTTTCAATGAAAAAGGTTTTAAGCCCTATGAGTCTGAAGGAGGTTGTCCCAGAAGAATCTGAAACAAGATGGTCCTGAGAATCTGTGAGAGGCCCCCAGGAGGAAAAGGAATCAGTCACAGCATCTAGTGAGGGAGAGAGAGGGAAAGAGGTCAGTCCGCATCCTTTCTACTCTGTCTTGCCAGGCCGAGCTGCCCCTCCTGACCAAGTAAGCAGCCAGCTTGCCACCCTGGCTGGAGGGCAGCAATTACCTACCCTTGGATAAAGGTCAAAGTACAGATTACTACCCAAGCTACCGGTCTGTGTACCAACTTTTATTTTTTTTACTTTTTTTTAAATATTTTTTTTATTTATTTCTAGGAGAGAGAGAGAGAGGCAGACAGACAGACAGCGTGACAGACAGTGTGAGCAGGGGAGGGTCAGAGAGAGGGAGTCATAGACTGAAACAGGCTCCAGGCTCTGAGCTGGCAGTCAGCACAGAGCCCGACGCGGGGCTCGAACCCACAAACCGCGAGATCATGACCTAAGCGAAAGTCGGACGCTTAACCGACTAAGCCACCCAGGCGCCCCTGTGTACCAACTTTTAAAGTTACTTATTTATGCATTTTGAGAGAGACAGACAGAGCATGAGCAGGGGAGTGACAAAGAGAGAGGGAGAGTCCCAGGCAGACTCTGTGCTGTCTATCATTGCAGAGTCCAATGGGGGGCTCGAACCCACGTAACTGGGAGATCATTTCCTGAGCTGAAATCAAGAAGTCAGAAGTTCAACTGACTGAGCCACACAGGTGCCCCTCTATGTACCAACTAAAAGTGAATGAAGTTTTCACCTGAGAAGAACGCAGATAAGTCAAAGAACTGCCCAGGTGTTCATCTAGGAACAAGAAAAAACTCCTCCAGGATATATTGTATAGGACAGTGGGAGGCAAGTATCGTGCATCCAATGAGATTTCAACAAGGTATTCTTACTTCCTGGATTCAGCCTGGGTACAGACTGGACACAGCCCGTAAGCAAATGGGACTGATGTAGTCAGAGGACACGATGACCCCATGAGGTCTCCCTAGACTTTTCGGTCTTAGCCTCTGGTTGGACTGTTGCCATGGGCACGATGGGAATGACACTATTTTGGCAATATGTGTTCTAAGCCCTTAAATATTTTTTACAGTTTATTTATTTCAGAGAGAGACAGAGACAGTGGAAGCCTGGGAGAGGCTAAGGGAGAGCAGGGAGAATCCCAAGCTGTTAGTGCAACGCCGGGCATGGGGTTCAAACTCAACCCCCTCAAGTTCAATATTAATTCTTTGATCTTCTCCAGAGTTCTGTGCTTGTTGAGCAGACAGGATCCTGATGGTCTGATACTGGGACTACAGTCGGGCTCCGTGCTGGTCAGATAGGTCTTTTTCCCTTCAGCTCCCAGCTGCAAGGAACATGAAGGATGGAGAGAGGATCTGGAAGTGAGCTGTGTACTCACTTACAACCAGAGATCATGTCCCTCTCCATGAAGCTAGATGCCCTGGACCAAGCTCAGTGTTGCCCGTGCTCCTGCACCAGGCATCCTGTCTTCCACACCCCACCCTGCAATGCCTCCCCCTCCACAGAGCCCCTCTCCCCAGCTCAATGCTGAGGGCCCGCAGCTCTCAGAGAAGCAGATGCCTTCATTCACAGAGGGAGAAAGGGCTCAGATAAGGAAAAAGGCCTATGCGAGCTCCTGCAGCAGGACTGAGTCTTGCTGGGAGGAGAATTCAGGGTTCTAGAGCCCAATTTGAGGCAGCAGCTGTGGGGACACCTGGTCAGCTCACTGGGGCAGGGCTTTGGGAGACTCCTGTCCAGTAGAGCTCCCCTCCAGCAGGGGTCCTGGGAGCCAGAGTACAAACCAGGAAGGTTTGGGCGACCACAGGATGCACGGTTTTCACAGGAGAAGGGCCAAGTCGTCGGAGCCTCGCGGGACTGGGGGAGTGTTGTGTGAGTTTGTGGAGTGTATTGGGATAGCATGGATTCTAGGCACCAGAGTCTCCAGAATGATCTTTGAACTGCCAGTTTCGGTAGGTCAGGACTGGCTCTGGGTGGAGTTGGAGGGGAAAGGAAGTGTGCAAGGGAGGTGGGGCATTGATTGAGGAAATGAGTATCCACTGAAGCTGGGGGGGCCTGCGGACTGGTACCTGCCCCCCAGTAGGTAGTGTCCAGAAGCCCTGCTGAGGCCGTGCAATCTCCTAGTGCGCGCTCGGATGCAAGTCCGGCCCGTTTAGGCTCCTCAGCCATCTGGAGGAAGGACTGAGGGTTTGATGCCTGAGAGTCAGGAACTCTTTGACTTTGCATGGGCAGAAGGGCCTGAGGAAGGACCAGGAGTCTGAGAGCGGGACCCACAGATGCCCCAACTCGGTAGACTCTGCCAAGAAAGAAAGCCTGTGACTGGGCTAAGGGGGAGGACACCCAGCTACATGAGCTCCCCAGTCCTCACCTGCGTTGGTATTAAGCCATATTTCTTGAGCTCGGGGCCGAGCTGGTGGTCCCGGGTGAGCCGTGCCAACGTGACCCCCGGGTTCTGTGGCTTGACCAGCTGCCAGCAGAAGCACCCCAGCAGCCCGGCCATGCCCTTGCTGTGCTCCCAGGTGGCCACGCACAGCCCCTCCACCTGTGCCATCTCCCAGGCATCTATCACGTGCACAGACTCCAGTGCCACCTGAGGACCCAGGTCGTCCTGGTGCCTTCTGCCACAGCCAGAGCTCAAGACTCACAGGGCTCCCCTCTTCCCACACGCTGAGCACTCGTCGTCACCACTCTGGGTGCCAGGCCAGCCCCGGGCCTGCCCAAAGAGACCTCCTCAGCCCAGGGAACTCCAACTCCTGAGGAGGGCAGAAAGGACATTCCACCTCTTCAGATGCTCCAGCTCCGTCTGCACCCTGTCCCCCAGCACTGGCCACGCCCCCTTTCCTTGGACCCCTCCCAGGAGCTTGCTATGCCCTCCTCCCCGGGCCCTGCCATGCCCCGCTTCTTCTTAGTTCCGCCCCGGATACAATTTATGGGAGGTCATGCTACCCAAGTCCAGGTGCACTTTGGGGCAAGTTCAGTCTACTAGGGGTCCTGACCCCACTCTTGCTTGCTTTCACCGCCAGTCTACCCCATCTTGCTTGCTCTCTTCTTTTTGTAACCCTGCCCCCAGAAACTGCAAATGAATGCTCAAACATGAAACTCTCACCAGCCCCTCCCTCTGGTTCCTCCTCTACTGGAGTTCTCCACTTCTCTCCATTCCACCCTCATTGGTTCCACCCCTGCATCTGTAAACCCTAATCTCTGGTATCAAAGCCCACTGGCTCTAAGGAATCTGGGCTGGGTTTCTGGGAGAGGCTGGCTTCCTCTCCTTCTTAAGGTCCACTCACCCAAACGCGGCTTCGCACCCTTTTCATCTGAACCCTGGCTCTCCTTAGTCCATTGTTTCACTTGGCCAGCACCACAATGGGGTCAGGGTCCCTAAGCTAGCTGTTCTAGCGGCTGGCAAGGTAGTCCAGGTCATAGTAGGTGGCCAGCACCTCCTCAAGTTCCTGTTCTGTGGCCACCACAAAGTCCGATGGCTGGGCCTTGGCTTCAGGTGCCCATCTGGACTTAAGCTTGGCCCCCAAGGACTTGACACTGGCCCCAAGCCCTGATTCAGCCTCGAGGGACTCAGTCTCAGCCTCAACCCCCATCCAGATCTGAACTTGGCCTCAGTCTCCTGCAGCAGGGTGTTTGAGTGTGGCACAGCATCTGGCTGGGTTCTTTTGTAGGCTTTGGAACCTCTGAGCTGGCTGCATCACAACTGGCTCAGTTTCATTACCCTGCAGAAAAGAGACAACCCAGCATCGTGGTCAGAGCCCCTGTTTCACATAACCCACACCCCCAAAACACACACAGTCCCCACAGCACATGCGTACACAAATACCCTTTCTCGTTCACTCTCCACACTGACCCTGGGAATACGGGGCCTCCATCTCTGGCCCGCTCCCACACATCCCAATCCTACCCTGCCCCACCCTACCAGGATGCTCCTCACCAGTGACAAACTCAGGAACCCCATATGCTCTTCTGAGACTGGCTCCAGATCTCCTTCAACCCAAGTCACCACCAGGGACTCAGAGAAGGGGCAGAAGGTCCTTGGAGGGGTCATACGGAGAAGAGACATCCCTCTAGGGTCCCTCCACCGCTCCAAAACCTCTGCAAGAACCTGGGAAACCCCCTCATTCCCACTTCTCCAACAAGGGCGGTTCCTTCCCTCCCTTCCTACCACTGTGACTCACAATCCCCAGGGCAAAGGGAGGAGGTTGGAGACTCCTGATCTCCCTATGTCCACTCCAGTGTCCTCCACTCCCCTCCAACACATATCTTCAAACATAAGTGAGTGGACTAGACAGATGGACAGCTCTTTTAGAAAATTTCAACTCATTTCTCCCAGGCTAACCAAACCTGCTTTCCCCTTCCTCCTGCTGAAGTTTGTTCCCTCTTTCACCAGAGGAAGACCCAGCTCCACTCTAGGACTTGATGATTATTTGAAAGAAGGCTTTGTGGGAGCTTCTGCACACACGATGTCGACAAAGATCACCGATGCCCCTCTCCCCATTTCCCTTCCCTGCAGACAGACTCTGTGTTTTTCTCTCTCTCCCTCTATTCTCCTGCTTTTAATTTCATCCTATAGTTCTTGCTCTATCCCTTACTCAAGACTTTCTGTGCCCTTCTCCTTCTTATTATTCTTTGGCCCCCAGCTCTTCTGTTTTCCCTGCCAGAGACAGGGCCAAAGAGAAAGGCCCCTCCCCAAGTCCCGATGACCCCTCATTTCCAGACCTCTTTCCTCAAACCAACCAAATCAATGAATCATTATGATTTTTTATTTGATGGTGGGGAGTGGGAATGGGAGGAAAAGAGAAAGAGAGAGAGAATCCTAAGCAGGCTCCATGCTCTGCACTGAGACCAATGCAGGGCTTGATCCCATGATGCTGGGACCATGACCTGAGCCAAATTCAAGAGTTGGAAGCACAAACTACTGAGTCACCCAGGTGTCCCCTCAATCCTCCAGTTAAATCTTCCTTCCCTCTTTCAGCCAATTATAACTGTCCCTTCATATAACCTACATTAAGCCTCATTAGCCAACATCCACGGGGACACCTATACCAGCTACTTGGCGGGGGATGATATTGGTTTGGTTGGCAATTTGTTTATTGTTAACAAGAACATGACCCAGGTTTGGGATCAGGGACAAACAATGACACCAAGGAGTTTAGGGATACCCTTAGCTTCCATGAACACAGTGTGCCTTCTGTAGGGGCAAAGCTTGAAAACCAGAGCCCCACCTCACTCTTTCTTTCCAGTCTGATGCTAATGTCTAAGGTTCTCCCAGGCAACATGGATGATATAAGACAGCATAAGGACCATGTCATCAGAAGACAGTGGAAGCACAGACTCAGAGGATCCTAGAGTGCCTGCTAGAGCCATGGGGGACGATCAGGTTCAACCCACTTCTTTCATGATGAGAAAACAGACCCCCAAGGAGGCTAAGGTCTTGCCTAACGTGACTCAGCTTGGACAGAGCCAAGTTAAAAGGTAAGCTTTCCTGGCCCCAAGGCCAGTGGTGGGGAGACCGCTTTTTGGTGTATTTGGATCTCCAAACCCAGCCTAAGGAAAAAGCTATTATTGCTTGTTTGGCAGGAGTCAGGAGTCAAAGGTCCCAAGGCCTAAGGGCTAACAACCAGAGATGAGATCGTGGGAGGGAACCCCACTACCCGTCTATCATGTGAGCAATTCCTGTATCAACAACAAGCCAGGGACCAGGTCAGGCATCAAATTCTTTGTAACAGGCAGGAACTAGGAGACTCAGAGAGAAAAGCAAGTTAGCTCGGGGCTCCAATCTATATCTCCGGGCAACCACAGCAGCTGTTCCTGAATCCCCGGGAAATAACAAGCTGGTAGTTCTGTGCTGACTCCAGCAATTCCCCACTGCCCCAAAAAGGGACAGATGTGAACAACTTGTAGACTGGGACACATCCAACCAACACTTCAAGATATGAGTCTTCGCTTGCCCTCCTTTGCTTTCAAGATGGGGAGAGTACTTCCAAAGAGGGTGTCTATGTCTTCAATTCAGTTGTTGATAAGGGGGTCACAGGGAAGAAAGAAGAGCTTGCATTATCATCTGTTCCATTTCCCCCACCCCACAGGCACTTTTCTACACATGTTCCCTCTTATAGGGAGCTGAGGGAGGAGGGGACACAAAACAGGAAAGTTCCAAAGTGTCAAATCCCAGGGGGAGGTGGTGACTGGGAAAAAAGAGGGACAGAGGCTCCAGGCCAAACCAAAGCTGCTGGCTAGCCCCACAACCCTGGCCCCACATTCTGATCAAGTCCCATTCTCCAGAATAGAGCCCTCCAACCTGCCTCCATGAACTATCATTCCCATAAGGTGTCCAGGCAGAGGAAGGGACAGCCCTGTGCCTCCAGGGCACTATGGGAGATGTAGTTCAGGCACCTTCTGGAACAAGCTCCGGGAAGAGGAGCAGCATTGCCTTGCCCTCCATATCCCTGCATCCTTGGATCCATTCTTTCAATTGTGTACATATGAACGATCACTCTGGGAGGGGAGGATTATAGTCCTTGCTGGGCATGCTGGGAGCCCCCCTACCCCACCTCCACGGCACCCCACACACCTGAAACATTGATGCCCTTGAGGTGGACAGCTTCTCGCACCTGGAAGAGGGAGGAGAGGGAGCAGAGGGAGCTGAGACCTGAGAGGTGGAAACAAAGAGACAGCAGGTACACAAAGAGCCCAAAGAACAGAGTGGGAAGGACAGGAAGGGAGGCAGGAAGGAGACAAAGGCAGACAGGGAGATGCAGGGCAAAAGGGGATGGGAGAGGGGAGTGGCACAGGCACAGATATCACACACACACGTGACACCTTGTGACTCAGATGCCAGAAAAAGTCATAGCACTGCATCCCCTCTCCAGAGAGACCACAAATAGAAAGCAGCAACACACCCCTCTCTCCCCATGGTGTCTGGTGGGGGGGGAAGGGGTCAAGGGGAGGAGAAAACCAGAAAAGAGTATGGAAGAGAACAAAGATCCCTAGGACAGAGGGCAGGAGACAAGATGAAATGGGGGCAGAGGCAGGGAATGAGGAACATACACCGACTAGCAGTGTGTGCGGGGGGGGGGGGACACAGCCTTGGATTGGGGACTGTACTGGAGGCTCTTCCCCAGTCTCCTCTCTGCCCCTTTCCAAGAGTGAGGGGTGGAGGCGGCAGGAGCGCGAGATTCCGAAGGAAGCTACTTGACAGGGGTCCCCCTGGGCACCGGGTTCTGGGGACAGGTAGGGGCACAGTGACGACGCGGTGGGTCAGGAATGATGGAGGGGAAAGCATCTCTCAATGTCTCAGCCAAGTCCAGGTCCAGTTATCTAGGTCGCCGGACAGGGAGGGGTTGGGCTGTAAGCGGTGCAGCGGCTGTCTTTCCGGGGGGGTGAGGTGTAGGGGCGGCGGGGGCCTTCTGCTGCCCCCATTCCGCGGTGGAGGAGCACGCCAGCCCCCAGCCCCCTGGCCCGCAGCCCCCTACCTCGCCGGAGCTGGAACCCGGGGCGGGGAAGCCGAGACACGGAGCGGGGCCGAACAGGAGGACAGCGAACGGTCCCGGTAGAGGGTTCCCTTCGGAGCCCAAAGGGTCGAGTTCGGGGGACGCGCGGGAACCGGAGCAGTCCCAACTCGGAGATGGAGTGCGAATGTAGGGTGTGCGCCGCGGCTCAGTGGGCACTTGGGCGCGCGCGGGGAGATTCGGGATTTGGGCGCTGCGGGACCTCCCAAGGCGAAGCTCGGCCAGGCCTGGGCGGCCTGGGCAGCAATGCTCAGCAAGGCTGGGGCGGCGAGTACAAGGGGCGGAGACCCCAGCGACGGGGAGGAAACGCGGCCGGGATCTGGAAAGGACTCTGGAAAGGACTCAAGGCAGCTTTGGGGGAGGTCGGATGGAGGACGGGTGTCTGGCCATGGCGGGTGGGGTGGGGGCGTTCGGACACGTTTGGCAAGGGCAGCTGAGTGGCCTCAAGTCTGGCGCACGAGATTGAATGCTGGGCATTAGGTGGTAGGTTCCTAGAGTTTTGGTCGAGGTGTGGGGACTGCTTGCTTAGTTATCACCCACATGTCCCCAGCATCTGTATGCTCTGTCCCGACACCCCCTCCAGTCCCTCAGTCTCATAGTAGTCCTCCCTCCAACTATGCCTCCAATAAGTCAGAGGCACTGGAAAGAGCTCGCAGAGCCCTGGGGACCAGATCAGAGAATCAGATGAACGAAACTGGAAATTGGAAAGTCATGAAGAAGGGGATCAAGGAAACGCCAGGAGGCAGAAGCAGAGAGGCTGAAGGCAGCAGAGCGAGAACAAGGCCCGTCAGAGTGTCCACCATTCCCCGGGGGGCACAGGGTAGCTTCCTCGCAGGTGCATCACGCTCAGCTGCTGAGCATCAGGCAACCAGGCCGCGCAGGGCAGCAAGAAGAAAGAAAACCTATAGGTACACCCAGGAACCCACTCCCTGACCCCCAGCACACCAACACACACCTCGGTGCTCGCTCTCTCTCTCTCTGCACCCCATGCTAAACAGGTGTGTGTGGGTAGGGTGGGAAGAACAGCCAAATGTGGACTCGGAGCAACATTCTCAGTGAGCTGGTGGCCCAGACTCTTAACTCCTGAGGGGCTCCTTCCCACCCCCACCCCCCAAAATGAGGTAAAAACCAACTGCAGTTATCGCCGCCTGCCCAGAAAGCAACAAGGAAAGCGATAGATGGTGAAAGCCCTTTAGTGGCTGTAAAATGCTGCAGGGATTATTAAGGTGTCTGGGTGCGAGAGCCCCTCCCCCTCCCCCTCCCTCCAGGCTCTGCCCAGCTCCCATGCTCCCCTTTGTGCCCAGAGTGAATTTCTCACCTATCTCATTCCACTGTTCGATACTTTCCACTGTGCTGTGATCAGATGAAGCGATGCTCATGTCATGTTCCTGGGCTCCCACACACACGGCCACAAAATAAGTAACTGAAAAGTCACTCGACCTCCTCCTCCTCCTTCTCTTAATAAGACTTCTCCCCATTTCTATTTTTTTATTTCTGATTTTTAATACTGATAACGCGCTGCACATCTCACAACGCCACAGTTTAGGTGGAATACGCTCAATTGTGGGATAGCACCTCAATTCGTTACGGGAGTTGAAGGAAGAAAATCACTTGTGGCAGGAGGGAGATGCCACCAGGCTCTAAGCACTCCCTTTTCATCAGAAGCCCCGCCTTCTGTTACCAGAAACTCTGGGATTGGACCAACGTTCTCCACTTTCAGTCCTGCCAAACAATCAGAATAGAAAATTTCCCCCAAGACCCTTCAAGTCCAAACTACTCAGAAGGAAGTATCCAGGGCTCATTAGGCCTGTCAAGAACCCTCTGGTTCCCAAATCACCAAGCTCAGACTTCCAAAGTCTCAATTCTCCTGAGGGGCTAGTGGGTGGTAGTGGTTGGAAGATGACTCATCTCCAGGCTGCCCCTCCCAGCCAGGAAGAACAAGAGGCTTTCAGCATCTTCAAGTGCTCTGAGGATGCACTGAGGATGCAAGGTGAGGGACATCACCCTGTGCTACTGGGCTTTAAAATCGGCCCAGGGTAAGACCCCTGGGGATGGAAGAGTGATCTGCTGGTAGAGAGGTAGACCTGGTTTCACAGGTCTGCGTTCCAGGGCCACCACGTACCTCCTCCTGATGGTGAGCCCAAGAACCACCCAGAATGTTTACAGAGCACTTTGACTTAATTCTCAGAGCCCTGTAGGATGGGGGAGGCCATAGAGTGGGTTCTGAGAGGTCCCATGATGTGGACCAGGGACACTGTGAGGTTTTCTGACTGCAAACTCAGACCCCACTGCCCTCTCGCCCCTCCGAGGTCAGATGTACTGTGCTTCGCAAGATGTAAAGCACAAGGCAAATGTCGGTGCTGTTAATGCTGGAGGTGTCCCTTAGTTGCTCTGAATTTTGTCAACCCTGTCTTATACCTTGGGGTCCGTATTGGCTTTGACCCCCACACTGAGCTTCTTTATTTAGGCCTTTCTTCGGGAGAGCGTGGTGTTGTGTTTGCCTTCTCTCTAGACAGGTGGGCCTTACTGTTGGCAAGGTGCTGTCTGTCGTTTCCTTTGGGCCCATCCTCTGCTGCAGGGCCTTCCCCATCCCTGTCTTTTCTCCCACCCTCCTCCCCAACAGACCACCTTGGGTCTTCCTCGCCACCTTCTGAACACCTTTGCAGCCCGGTTTATTGTGTCCAGGACTTTCATCCTCCAGGATTTTAGGTTTTGATTCTTCTCTGTGACCCCTTTTCGCCCTCTGACTCTCCAAGCTGTGAGATCAAGGCTGAGACCCCACACTCAGCGCGGAGCCTGATAGAGGGTTTGATCCCACACCCCAGGATTTCAACCTGAGTCAAAATCGCAGTCAGACACTCAGTGAGCTTCACCATCCAGGTGCCCCTAAATTGAAATATGTACATGTACAATACAAACCAGACTTCAAGGACTTATGCCCAACAGAAATTATGTAAAATATCTCATTACTATTTTTATTGCACATTGAAAGAATATGTTGGACATATTGGGCTAAATATGAAAATATTATTAAAATTAATTCCACCAATCTCTTCTTTATTATTTTATTTTATTTCATTTCATTTTATTTTATTTTAGTAGGCTGTGCATCCAAAGTGGGTTTTGAACTCTTGACCCTGAGATCAAGAATCACAGGTGTGGGGCACCTGGGTGGCTCAGTTGGTTAAGTGTGTGGCTTTGGCTCAGGTCAGGATCTCATGCTTTGTTGGTTTGAGCCCCTCATTGGGCACCTCTGAGCTGTCAGCTCAGAGCTTGGAGCCTGCTTTGGAATCTGTATCTCTCTATCTTTCTCTCAAGAATAACTAAACTTAATGTTAATGTTATTTTTTCTTGAGAGAGAGAGACAGAGAAGCAGTAGGGGAGGGATAGAGAGAGAGGGAGACAGATTCAAAGCAGGCTCCAGTCTCTGAGCTGTCAGCACAGAGTGCCACAGAGCCTGACACAGAGCTCAAACTCATGAACCACGAGATCATGACCTGAGCTGAAGTCATCCGCTCAACTAACTGAAGCACCCAGACCCCCCTCAAAAATAAATAAACTTTAAAAAGAAAGAATTGCCAACTCTACCAACTGAGCTAGCCAGGCACTACTCTTGAAAAAGAAGTTTTTATTTATTTTTTTCCATCTTAAAGCATTTTTATATAAAACATTAATGTGCATGTATTTATCCATTTCTTTTCTTTTTTTTTTTTTTTACAAATAGTTTATTGTCAAGTTGGTTTCCATATAACACCCAGTGCTCATCCCCAGAAGTGCCCTCCTCCATGCCCGTCTCCTCCCTCCCCCCCACATCCATCAGTCCTCAGTTTGTTTCTCAGTATTGAAGAGTCTCTCATCCTTTCCCCCACCATTTCCTCCCTTCTTCTCCCTCATGGTCCTCAGTTAAGTTTCTCCTAATCCTTCTATACGTGCAGACACATGATATTTGTCCTTCTCTTCCTGACTTATTTCGCTGAGCATAACACTCTCAAGGTCCATCCATGTTGCTACCCATGGCCAGATTTCATTGATTCCCAATGTCATGCAGTATGCCATGGCATAGATAAACTACATCTTCTTGACTCATTCGTCTCTTGATGGACACTTAGGCTCTTTCCATGTTTTGGCTATTGTGGAGAGCACTGCTATGAACATTGGGGTACATGTGCTCCTATGCATCAGCATTTCGGTATCTCTTGGGTAAATTCCTAGCAATGCTATTGCTGGGTCATAGGGGAGTTCTATTGTGTTTTTCCTGAGGAACCTGTGTTTTCCAGAGGGACTACACCAGTTTGCATTCCTACCAACAGTGTAGGAGGGTGCCCGTTTCTCCACATCCTCACCAGCATCTAGAGTTCTCTGATTTGCTCATTTTAGTCGCTCTGACTGATGTGAAGTGGTATCTCAGTGTGGTTTTGATTTGTATTTCCCTGATGAGGAGGGATGCTGAGCATCGTTTCATGTGTCTGTTGGCCATCTGGATGTCCTCTTTGAAGAAGTGTCTGTTCATATCTTCTGCCCATTTCTTCACTGCGTTGTTTGTTTTTCGGGCGTGTAGTTTGGTGAGTTCCTTATAGATTCTGGATATTAACCTTTTATCTGATACGTCATTTGCAACTATCTTTTCCCATTCCGTTGGTTGCCTATTAGTTTTCTGGGTTGTTTCCTTTCCTGTGCAGAAGCTTTTAATCTTTTGAGGTACCAATCATTTATTTTTGCTCTTGATTCCTTTGCTTTTGGAGTTGTGTCAACTAAGTTGTGCTACGGTAGAGGTCAAGGAGGTTGTTTCCTGTTTTCTCCTCTAGGGTGTTGAGAGTTTCCTGGGTCATGTTCAGGTCCTTTATCCATTTTGAGCTTCTTTTTGTGCATGGTGTGAGAAAATGATCGAGTTTCATTCTTCTGCATGTTGCTGTCCAGTTTTCCCAATACCATCTGTTAAAAAGGCTGTCTTTTTTTCCATTGGATATTCTTCCCTGCTTTGTCAAAGATTAGTTGGCTGTATACCTTTCGGTCCAGCTCTGAGTTTTCAATTCGATTCCATTGGTCTATGTGTCTATTTTTGTGCCAATACCATACTGTCTTTTTTTTTTTTTAACGTTTTATTTATTTCTAGGAGAGAGATAGAGAGAGACAGCGTGAGCAGGGGAGGGTCAGAGAGAGAGGGAGTCACAGACTGAAACAGGCTCCAGGCTCTGAGCTGGCAGTCAGCACAGAGCCCGACGCGGGGCTCAAACCCACGAACTGCGAGATCATGACCTAAGTGAAAGTCGGATGCCTAACCGACTAAGCTACCGAGGCGCCCCGATACCATACTGTCTTTTTTTTTTTTTTACAAATAGTTTATTGTCAAATTAGTTTCCACATAACACCCAGTGCTCATCCCCACAAGTGCCTCCTCCATGCCCACCCCTCCTCCCCCCCACATCCACCAGTCCTCAGTTTTTGTCAGCATTCAAGAGTCTCTCATGGTTTGCCTCTCCCCCTTTCCCCACCATTTCCGCCCTTCTTCTCTCCATTGGTCCTCTGCTAAGCTCCTCCTAATCCTCCTATACGTGCACACATATGATATTTGTCTTTCTCTGCCTGACTTATTTAGCTCAGCATAACACCTTCAAGGTCCATCCATGTTGCTACACATGGCCAGATTTCATTGTTTCTCATTGCCATGTAGTATTCCATGGTATAGATAAACCACATCTTCTTGATCCATTCATCTGCTGATGGACACTTAGGCTCTTTCCATGCTTTAGCTATTGTGGAGAGTGCTGCTATGAACATTGGGGTACATGTGCTCCTATGCCTCAGCATTTCTGTATCCCTTGGGTAAATTCCTAGCAGTGCTATTGCTGGGTCATAGGGAGTTCTATTGTTAACTTTTTGAGGAACCTCCACACTGTTTTCCAGAGGGGCTGCACCAGTTTACATTCCCACCAACAGTGTAGTAGGGTGCCCATTTCTCCACATCCTCGCCAGCATCTAGAGAGTTCTCTGATGTGCTCATTTTAGCCACTCTGACTGGCATGAGGTGGTATCTCAGTGTGGTTTTGATTTGTATTTCCCTGATGAGGAGCGATACTGAGCATCGTTTCATGTGTCTGTTGGCCATCTGGATGTCCTCTTTGGAGAAGTGTCTGTTCATATCTTCTGCCCATTTCTTCACTGGGTTGTTTGTTTTTTGGGCGTGTAGTTTGGTGAGTTCCTTGTAGATTCTGGATATCAACCCTTTATCTGATATATCATTTGCAACTATCTTTTCCCATTCCGTTGGTTGCCTATTAATTTTCTGGGTTGTTTCCTTGGCTGTGCAGAAGCTTTTAATCTTGAGGAGGTCCCAACAGTTTATTTTTGCTCTTAATTCCCTTGCTTTTGGGGATGTGTCCAGTAAGAAGTTGCTGCGGTGGAGGTCAAGGAGGTTGTTTCCTGCTTTCTCCTCGAGGGTGTTGATAGTTTCCTGTGTCACGTTCAGGTCCTTAATCCATTTTGAGTTTATTTTTGTGCATGGTGTGAGAAAATGATCTAGTTTCATTCTTCTGCATGTTGCTGTCCAGTTCTCCCAACACCATCTGTTAAAAAGGCTGTCTTTTTCCATCGGATATTCTTTCCTGCTTTGTCAAAGATTAGTTGGCTGTATACTTTGGGTCCACTTCTGAGTTCTCAATTCTGTTCCATTGGTCTATGTGTCTGTTTTTGTGCCAATACCATACTGTCTTGATGATGACAGCTTTGTAGTAGAGGCTAAAGTCTGGGATGGTGATACCTCCCGTTTTGGTTTTATTTTTCAGGATTACTTTGGCTATTGGAGGTCTTTTTTGGTTCCATACAAATTTTAGGATAGTCTGTTCTAGTTTTGATAAGTATGCTGGTGCAATTTTGATTGGAATTGCATTGAATGTGTAGATAGCTTTGGGTAGTACTGACATCTTAACTATATTTATTCTTCCTATCCATGAGCATGGAATGTTTTTCCATTTCTTTGTGTCTTCTTCAATTTCCTTCATAAGTTTTCTATAGTTTTCATCATACAGATCTCTTGTATCCTTGGTTAGATTTATTCCGAGGTATTTTATGTTTTTTCTGTGCAATTGTGAATGGGATCAGTTTCTTGATTTCTCTTTCTGTTGCTTCATTGTTGGTGTATAAAAATCCAACCGATTTCTGTACGTTGATTTTGTACCCTGAAACTTTGCTGAATTCTTGGATCAGTTCTAGTACGCTTCTGGCGGAGTCTGTCGGGTTTTCTATGTAGAGTATCATGTCATCTGTGAAAAGAGAAAGTTTGACGACTTCTTTGCCAATTCTAACGCCTTTTATTTCCTTTTGCTGTCTGATGGCTGATGCTAGGACTTCCAGCACTATGTTAAACAACAGTGGTGAGAGTGGGCATCCCTGTCGTGCTCCTGATCTCAGGGGGAAAGCTCTGAGTTTTTCCCCGTTGAGGATGATGTTAGCTGAAGGCTTCTCATAGATAGCTTTGATGATGTTTAAGTAGGTTCCTTCTATCCCAACTTTCTCGAGAGTCTTTATTAAGAAGGGATGCTGTATTTTGTCAAATGCTTTTTCTGCATCTATTGACAGGATCATATGGTTTTCATCTTTTCATTTATTGATATGATGGATCACATTGATTGATTTGCGAATATTGAACCAGCCCTGTAACCCAGGAATGAATCCCACTTGATCTTGGTGGATGATTCTTTTGATATGCTGCTGGATTCGATTTGCAAGGATCTTGTTGAGAATTTTTGCATCCATATTCATCAAGGATAGTGGCCTGTAGTTCTCTGTTTTTGCTGGATCTCTGTCTGGCTTGGGAATCAGTGTGACGCTGGCTTCATAAAATGAGTCCGGGAGTTTTCCTTCGCTTTCTATTTTTTGGAATAACTTGAGAAGAATTGGGATTAATTCTGTTTTAAATGTCTGGTAGAATTCCCCAGGGAAGCCATTAGGTCCAGGGCTCTTATTTGTTGGGAGATTTTTGATCACTGATTCGATTTCTTCACTCGTTATGGGTCTCTTCAGGTTTTCTATTTCTTCCCGTGTGAATTTTGGTAGTGAGTGTGTGTTTAGGAATTTGTCCATTTCTTCTAAGTTGTCCAATTTGTTGGCATATAATTTTTCATAGTATTCCCTGATAATTGCTTGTATTTCTGAGGGTTGGTTGTAATAAGTCCATTTTCATTCATAATTTTGTCTATTTGGGTGCTCTCTCTTTTCTTTTGTATAAGTCTGGCTAGAGGTTTGTCAATTTTGTTTACTTTTTCAAAAAACCAACTATTGGTTTCATGGATCTGTTCAATTGTTTCTTTGGTCTCTATGTTGTTTATTTCTGCTCTACTTTTTACTATTTCTCTTCCTCTACTGGGTTTAGGGCGTTCTTGTTGCTCTGCCTCTAGTTCCTTTAGGTGAGCTGTTAGATTTTGGACTTGTGCTTTTCCTTTTTTTTTTTTCTTTTTTCTTTTTATTTATAGGAGAGAGAGAGACAGAGAGAGAGAGAGACAGCGTGGGCAGGGGAGGGTCAGAGAGAGAGTGAGTCACAGACTGAAACAGGCTCTAGGCTCTGAGCTGGCCGTCAGCACAGAGCCTGACGCGGGGCTCGAACCCACGAACCGCGAGATCATGACCTAAGCGAAAGTCGGACGCTTAACCGACTAAGCCACCCAGGAGCCCCGGACTTGTGCTTTTTCTAATCTCTTGAAATAGGCCTAGAGCACAATGTACTTTCCTCTTAGGACTGCCTTTGCCGCATCCCATAGATGATGGATTGTTGTGTTTTCGTTTTCATTTGTTTCCATCTATTTATAAATTTCATCTCTAATTATCTGATTGGCCCCTTCATTCTTTAGTAGGGTGTTCTTTAACCTCCATGTTTTTGGAGGATTTCCAGACTTCTTCCTGTGATTGATTTCAAGTTTCAAAGCATTATGATCTGACAGTGTGCATGGTATGATCTCAATTCTTTTATATTTACTGAGGGCTGCTTTATGTCCCAGTATGTGATCTATCTTGGAGAATGTGCCATGTGCCCTTGAGAGGAAAGTAAATTCTCTGGCCTCAGGATGTAAAGTTCTAAATATATCCGTCAGATCCATCTGGTCCAATGTGTCTTTCAAGTCCATTATTTCTTGAGTGATTTTCTGTCTGGTTGACCTACCCATTGCTCTAAGCAGAGTATTAAAGTCCCCTGCTATTCGCACATTCTTATCTATAAGCTTGTTTCTGTTTGTGATTAATTGTTTTACATATTTAGGTGCTCCCATATTCGGTGCATAGACATTTATGATAGATATTTCTTCTTGAAGGATGGACCCTGTAGTTATTATGTAGTGCCCTTCTTCATCTGTTGTTATTGTCTTTAATTTAAAGTCCCGTTTGTCTGATATAAGTATTGTTACTCCGGCTTTCTTTTGATTTCCCATAGCCTGATACATATTTCTCCATACCCTTACTTTTAATCTGAAGGTATCTTCCAATCTAAAATACATTTCTTGTAGACAGCATATAGATGAATTTTGTTTTTTTATCCATTCTGCTACCCTATGTCTTTGGATTGGAGCATTCATCCCATTTACATTCAGTGTTATTATTGAAATATGTGGGTTTAGAGTATCTTTTGTAAGGCTCATGTTTGTGGTGGTCTCTGGTATCTTTGTTCCTTGCAACATTTCCTTCACGGAGTCCCCCTCAGGATTTCTTGTATGGCTTCCTTAATGGTGACAAATTCTTTCAATTTCTGTTTACTTGGAAAGATTTTTATCTCTCTTTCTATTTTGAATGACAGTCTTGATGGATAGAGGATTCATGGCTGCATATTTTTACTGTTCATCACATTGAAGATCTCCTGCCCTTCCTTTCTGGCCTCCCAAGTTTCAGTAGATACGTTTGTCACCACTCTGATAGGTTACCCTTGGTATGTTAGGGCCCTTTTCTCCCTAGCTGCTTTCAAAATTCTCTCTTTGTCCTTGTATTTTGCCATTTTTCCTATGATATGCCGTGCAGAAGATCGATTCAAATTATGTCTGAGGGGAGTCCTCTGAGCCTCTTGTATTTCAACATTGACTTCCTTCCTCAGGTTGGCGAAGTTCTCTGCTATAATTTGTACCAGGACTCCTTCAGCACCTTTCCCTCTCTCTTCCTCTTCTGGGATTCCTATGAAACGGATATTGTTGCGTTTGACTGTATCGCTGAGCTCTCGAACTCTTCTTTCATGTTCCTGGGTCAGTTTCTCTCTTTTTTTTTGTCAGCTTCTTGTTTTTCTATAATGGTGTCTTCTAAATCACTTATTCTCCTTTTTGCCTCTTCAATCCGTGCATTGGAGGCCTCTAATTTATTATGTATCCCATTGATCGTATTGTTTAATTCTTCATGCCTATTTTTATTTTCCATTCTGTCTGTAGCCATAGCTTCTTTGATGTCCTCTATGCTTTTTTCAAGCCTAGATAATAATTTTACCATTATTATTCTAAAATCTTGTTCAGTTGTGCTGCTTATATCTGTTTTGAGTAGTTCATTAGCTGTCATTTCTTCTTGGAATTTCTTTGGAGGAGAGCTCTTTCGTTGTGTCATTTTCGTTACCTCTCTGGCTCTTGTTAGTTTTAAAGACTTGTTATACTCTCTGCACCTATGAGCCTTGCTGTATCCAAGAAGACTCTTTGACTGTCCAGAGCCTATCCTTTCAGATAGTGTTTTTTTTTAATGTTTTATTAATTTATAGGAGAGAGAGAACCAGACAACGTGAACAGGGGAGGGTCAGAGAGAGAGGAAGTCACAGACTGAAACAGGTTCCAGGCTCCGAGCTGGCAGTCAGCACAGAGCCCGATGCGGGGCTCAAACCCACAAACCGTGAGATCATGACCTAAGCGAAAGTCGGACGCTTAACCGACTAAGCCACCCAGGCGCCCCTCAGAGATTGTGTTTTGAATGGTATCTCTTGGTCTCTCTTTTTGAGACCTTAGTTATTTTATTTTCCTACTTGTAGTGATATTTGGCACTCTCCACCTTGTGTACTCTGGCTTGTTTCTTGAGGTAGCCCTGGAGAACAAAAAACACAGACAAACACACAGAGAGCAGGAGCACACAAACACACATACTCATTCAACTAACATGCAAACCGAGAAGGAAAACGAAACAGTTAAGAGAAAAGACGGAGGAGGTAGAGCGAATAATAGACAGTATAAAATACATAAAAGGGTCAAAAAGGAGAAAAGTAAAGGAAGAAAAGAAGAAAACCGATGGACAAAGAACGATTTGAAGCATATAACCAGATTCCCAGCTACAGTTAAATAGCCATGTGTATGCAGTGCTGGTTGAAGAGCACAGAGAAATAGGGAGAAGACAGGCGGGGATGAGTCAAAATTGGAAATAGAATGAACAGGCAGAAGGGATATGAACCTTTTTTCAAAGAGGTAAAGGGTGGAATATGGTTGGATAGGTGAGAGAAAGATGCTGGTATTATCCAGGGAAAGTATATAGTCTAATTACTTCTGAGAGAAAGACATGAATATGTCAGTAGGTGTAGAAATTACATCTATAGGGGCGCCTGGGTGGCTTAGTCGGTTAAGCGTCCGACTTTCGCTTAGGTCATGATCTCACGGTTCGTGGGTTCGAGCCCCGTATCGGGCTCTGTGCTGACTGCCAGCTCAGAGCCTGGAGCCTGTTTCAATCTGTGACTCCCTCTCTCTCTGACCCTCCCCTGCTCACGCTGTCTCTCTCTTTCTCTCTCCTAGAAATAAATAAAACATTAAAAAAATTAAAAGAAAAAAAGAAAAGAAATTACATCTATAGAATGGACTAAGTGTGATTGTTTAAGCAAGCCGGTGACCAGAGTTAATCAGGTCAGTGTTCTAAGGAAAAAAGAAAGAAAAGAAAAAAAAAGAAAAAAGAAGAAAAGAAAAAAAAAAGGGAAGAGGGCAGCTCTCAAGCAGGGATGGGCGTGGGGTGATCCAATGCTTGAGGCGGATTTCTGCCTTGATGGTTGTGGGGAGGACAGTGACATTTCTCCAGTCTCTTCTTGAACCAAGCGCTGCACCTCGCTTTTTGGGGCATGTAAACTCCCCGTGCCGGGGGCGCAGCCAATGTTGGTTGCTCTCTTCAACCCAGGCCAGTGCCAGTTTGCAAATCCCAGTCCACGTGCCCCGCCCAAATTGCCTTAGACCCAACTTCCCAGGCAATCCCCTCGGGGCAATTCCAGGCCTCCTGCCTAGCTCTGGGGGTGGAGTCAGAATTGCTGCTTCCTTCTCTGGGTCGGGCTTAAGAGCATGGGCGGGGGCTTGCCTACCGGGTGCGCGGAGCCCGCTGGAGTGAGGAAAACCAGGTCCCTCTATGTCTTGTCACCCAAACACGAAATGACGGTCAAATCTCCCAGTTTTTCTCTCTTTGCCTTCCCTCTAGAGTTCCATCCAGCCAAGAGCGCGGACGCCCGGTGCCCGTGCATGGCTCTTCGAGGAGCAAAGGCAGCCGGGAGGACAATGGCGGCAGGAGCGCCGCTACTCTAGGAGTCCAGCCAGCCAGGAGCAGCACAAAGAAGCAGTCCGCGAGCTCAGCCCCTCCGGGACCAGTTGGAGAGAGGGGACCTGGCGTGCAGGTATTTGGTGCGCAGGGTCTTTCTATGCCCCGAGTGGAGGTTTTGCCCCGAGAGGAGGTATTTCTGTTTTGGACTCTCTATTTTTCCCCTTACTCCCTACAGATGGGATCGCTTCTGACCCTGGAGTCTCCGATCCCGGCCCGATTTTATCTTCCCCAGTTTGCACTCACGTTATAAGACTTTCTCAGTGGATTCTGTGTCCTTTTTCTCCCAATCTCTTGGGTTTTGTAAGGTTTCCGATGTCTTCAGATCTTTTCCATGTGAGATATGGAGGCGAGTGCAAGTATAGAGCTTTTCCGCCATCTTTCCAGAATCCAAAAAAGAGGTTTTTAAAGTGGTTACTACCAGAGAAGATTAAGTCATACATTGGCTCACAGTCAATTTCTTCCTAAGGATCGACTACACTGTTTTGGGAAGGACCTATTCTTCCATCAAAGGCTCAAATGTACTTTATCTTGTTGGAATCTCAAAAGACACTGATGCTCAATCCAGTCCAAGGCTCCATTCCATTCGGTGTTCAGTTGTTGCAAAAGGGTGGTAACCTTCTGCAGCCATTGTGTTCTGCTGTACTATGATTACCCTGAGAGTAGTTTGTCAAGGACGGACAGGATGAATGCTTACAAGGTTTCCTCTTCTTTGTTAATTTTCAAAAGAACAAATCGATGCCTTGCACCATTCAGTGGTGATCAACTCTTCTTTTTAGAACCACTATGACCCCATGGACTTTTAAACACGTATAATGGGGTAGAGGTACTGTCCCTTCCTGATGTTTCAGGATATCTGCTATTTGGATAAACTGGTGCTTTACAGTGACACAGAAGGGTCACAATGGACCTTAGGAAGATCTATGGGGGAGCAGAGGGGGGCTGTGCTGAACCTGCCTGGCAGGTTGGGACATTAAGGGAGGTGTCCTAGAAGAGAGACCTGAACTGAGTTGTAAACAGTCTTCTCCAGTGGATAAAGGACAAAGTCCTGCCCGCAGGAGGAGATAGCCAGAGCAAAGCCCTGAGGCAAACAGCAGCGTATTTCACAAGAACAGCAGTTCTGGGTTGTATCCATCCCAAGAGGAGGCTGGCTAGAATCAGGATTGGGGGAGGGAAGGAGGGAGATAGGAAGGGAAGGGTGAAACTTTCAAGCCAGATTGACATATTTGCCTTTTGTGAAAGATAGCCCTCTGGTGGCCACATGGAAGATGGCAGGGAAGGAGAAAGCCCTGAGACCAGGGAGAAAGCTCAACTCATAAGGTTTCTTGGGGTCATACATTTATAAGTTAGACTCTTCCAGATCAGAAGGAGAAATCACAGTGTTGGGGTTTATTATCCAGCTACACGGGAGGAGGAATGGCACAGGGGAGCTCAGTAAGGTTGAAAACAGAATAGACCCTTCAGGAGAGTTTAGTGATCCATGTTCCTCTGCGTACCTGTTCTGCACACATCCCCAGGGAAGATCTCATGGTGAATGTTCATGAGTTGCCCTGAACATAATTTACACAAGAGACCACCTCTGGGTGGTAGAGTCCTCAGACACAAGGACAGAGGATTTTTGGGTGATTTTTTTTAAAGTACACTCCACACCAAGTATAGACCCCAATGCAAACCTTGAATTCACAACCCTGAGATCAAGATGCCCACTGAGATCGAGTTGGACGTCCAACCGCTGAGCGACCCAGGCACCCTTCTGTGAATTTGTAAAAGGCACCTGTTGTGGGTTGAATTGAATCCTCCTGTCTTGCAAAGATATATGGAAGTCCTAACCACTACTTTCCATGAAAGAGACCTTATTTGAAAATAGGTTCTGTGCAGACATTACCATATTAAGCTGAGGTCATCCGAAGGGTGGGTTCTTGTCAATTATCACCGGTGTTCTATAAGGAGAGGGAACTTTGGACATGACACAGAGGGGAAGGCCGTGTGACAACAGAGGAAGAGGCGGGGTGATGTAGCGGCAGCCGAGGGTTGATGCACCACCAGGGGCTGGAAGAGGGGAGGGAGAGTTCCTCTTCTACCAGTGTCAGAGAGATCAGACTCTTGCTCACACCTTGATTTTGCCCTCTGGAACAGTGAGACAATGAACCTGTTGTTTGTAATCACCAAGCAAGTGGTACGGTATTACAGTAGCCCCACAAAACCAGTATAGCTCCCCTCCTTCCCATGATCCATGCACTGTCCCCCTCTCGGGTTCTTGAAGGGACCCCTGAGCCCTCCTGCCCTCCACTGGGCTTCCTGGTGCTGGACACAACCTGCAAAGCAGGTGGCTGGGTCCTGCTACAGCAGGTTTCCTGGACCAGGTAGCTTCATGTGTTTAGCACTCCTCAAGCACAATGCTTTGCGATTACGGTGACATGCTCAAAATGCAAAAATGAACAAGACACACTTCCTGCCCTTAACATTACCATTCAGTAACATGAGATGAAAGATCAGGAATCAGCCCTATGTTAGGGCAGCAGAACCACGGTCCACCGGTTGAGATGGTACCTGTAATTAGATCACGTACTGCTAATATGTAATGTAACATAATGTAATGTAACATAAGGTAACAATGTGATCACATACCGCAACAATGTAATGTAACGTAACATAATGTACCATAAGGTAATGTAAGTAATCTAATTAGTCCTAATGCATTACTTGTGAGGTGGCTGTGATCAGGAGAAGCTCTTGTTTCAGGAGAATAGTGGCACTAGCTGATGTTGCTTGACCACCCTGCCAAGTTCCACCCTAATCCCTATCCATGCATAGCTCATTTAGAGCTCAGTGTGACCCTGTGGTGCAGACGACAGGATCAGAGGGGGTATGTGAGCCGCCAATACCCGCACGTGGTAAGTGTTGAACACCAAGGGGTGGAGCTATGACTTGATGGTAGGGGTCTCATCTATTCCCCAGACAGGAAGGAGAGCCGGGTCAGGCCCGGTTGGGAAGCTGGGCTGGGCTCTATTTGAGGGGAACCTCGAAAGCTGTGCTGAGGATTTTTGCACTTTCTGACAACAAAAGTCCAAAGGCAGTGAGGATCCAATAGGGAGAATTACGTGATGAAAACAGCATTGTAGGAAGAGCATCTTGACAGCAGGATAAGGTGTTGGATGGGAGACAAGAGGCAAGACCCCTGAGGGCTGAGGGGAGGTCCCAGCGGGAGTCATGGAGGGAGGGGGCACGGAGGGGAAGGAGACACCAAAACCCACTTAGCAGGAAGACACAGGAGGCTAGGAATTTTGAGTGGGCTTCTGGAAGGTGGGGAGAGAGGAATGCAGTGAAGGTATTCGGACCCTTCCCACATGTAACTAGGGGAATGATAATACGGTGACACCAGGTGGTTCAGGACACGGAGCTCACTGAACACGCAGTGTAGAGAGCGTGGCTTTTCAGGGCCAGAGAGAAACAAGCAGCTGGGAGGATCCGCGGTGGATGGAACTCAGGAGGAAGGATGGGCAGAAGGAACTGAGGAAAACTAACCCCTGAGAGGTGGCGGTCAGAATCCCACAACACATCAGGGTCTGTGTAGGGAGCGGGTGAATGGGCACTGGCCACAGGGCTCAGGCCAGACCCTAGCCCGGTTCTCACTGTCTGGGTCTGGAGCTTCCAAAACAGCTGAGCAAGGGCCTAACGTCCTCCAGCCTGCTCTTCTTTCTCCTGAAAGGCTTCCAGATGTTTCCTCCTGGCTCCGCTGGGGTGAGCAGGCACCACCCGGGAGAGAAATCCAGGGGTAGAGAATGCTATGAAGCTGGTAGGTGACAATTTTCCTCAACGCAAACACAAAGGCATCTGTGCAGCTGTCCCAGGGTCTTGCGTGTCCATCTCACCCACGTCCAGAAAGCCTCTGTGTCTGCTCAGTCGGTGACAGTTGGAGCTGTGCCCTCATGACTTCTAAACCTGTCTGCGTTGTGTTTCAATGAAAAAGGTTTTAAACCCTATAAGTCTGAAGTAGGTAGTCCCAGAGGAATCTACAACAAGATGGTCCTGAGAATCTGTGAGAGGCCTCCAAGAGGAAAAGGAATCAGTACAGCAGCTAGTGAGGGAGGGAGAGGAAGAGGTCAGCCCCAACCTTTCTATTACCTTGCCAGGCTGGGCTGCCCCTCTTGCCCAAGCTAGAACCAGTTTGCCACCCTGGCCGGAAGGCAGTAATTTCCTACTCTTGGATAAAGGTCAAAGTACAGATTACTACCCAAGCTACAGGTCTGTGTACTAACAGTAGGAGAGAAAGAGGGAGAGTTCCAGGCAGGCTCTGTTCTGTCTGTCAATGCAGAGCCCAATGCGTGGCTCGAACCCATTAACTGAAAGATCGTTTCCTGAGCTAAAATCAAGAAATCAGGTGTTCTACTGAGTGAGCCACTCAGGTGCCCCTCTATGTACCAACTAAAAGTGAATGAAGTTTTCACCTGAGAAGAATCCAGACAAATCACAGGAGTGCCAAGATTTTCTTCCAGGAACAAGAAAAAATTCTTCCAGAATATACTGTATAGGACAGTGGACAAGTATAGTGCATCCAATGAGATTTCAACAAGGTATTTTTACGTCCTGGATTCAGCCTGGGTACAGACTGGACACAGCCAGTAAGCAAATGGGACTAATGCAGAGGACACGATGACCCCATGAGGTCCCCCTAGACTGCTCCGTCTTAGCTTCTGGTTGGACTGATGTCATGCCCATGAAGGGGATGACGGTATTTTGCCAATCTGTGCTCTAAGCCCTTAAATATTTTCAAGTTTATTTATTTCAGAGAGACAGAGATAGCATAAGTCCGGGAAGGGCTAAGGGAGAGCAGGGAGAATCCCACTCTGTCATTGCAGAGCCGGGCAGGGAGCTCAAACTCATGACACCTCAATATTCATTCTTTGCTCTTCGCCAGAGTGTGGGGCCTGGAGCCTGCTTCAGATTCAGTGTCTCCCCTTCCCTCTCTGACCCTCATCTGCTCACACATTTTCTCTCTCTCTCAAAATGGATGCTAAAAAGAAAACGGTACGAAAGCTGCTCCATGGCACGTGAGAGTGGGGGCGGGTTACCCACAGAGGAGCAAGTGAGCTCTCAGCCATCTGGTTCTAGAAAACAGTGGTGGGAGAGAAAGAGCTTTTATTGAGGCAGTACAGTCATCCTTAGGGGGAGGTCCCAGTGTCCTGGGGCTCCGGGGTGGGGGGGACTCCGGGGTGGGGGCGGATGGCCAGGCCGCGGCTACATAAAGGTGAGGTGAGTCGAGGCAGGGACCCCACAGCTTTCCTTGTGCTCCTCAAACAGCTTCTCCAGAGCCTGCATGTAGAGCGTGTGATAGTGGTCCACCTCCTCCTCGCTGGGGCGGAGGTTCTGGGGCACCGGAATGGGGCGGCCCACTGCAGGGAGAGGGGGGACACAGATGAGGTCGGGGGGGGGCCTCTGCCGTCCTGCCCCGGAGACGGGCACTCACCCACGGTGGTGATGGGCCTGGCAAAGGGCAGCAGGCCCCAGGAGTCGGCCGAGAAGAGTCCACGACCCCAGAAGATGCAGGGACTGTAGCCTGTGAGCTTCTTGAAGGTCATCTGGCACAGGTATTGCCAGGTGTGGGGGCAAAAACCTTCAAATGGGAGATGTCGTTCTCTCCAAAGGAGTACACTGGTGCCAGGGAGGCACTGGGCAGGGACAGGGAGAGAGAGGAGGGGTGTTCAGGCCTGCGGTTCTCGGGGCACCCCAAGACGGGATTGCAACCCCTCCCCACACCTGCCTCCACTTCCCAAGGTCTTTTCAAGGAAATGACAAAGAAAGATCTGTAAAAAGGGACTCACAATTCTTGAGAAATGATTGCATACTGGGCCTTCATCGCCATCTGATCCTTGAAGCGCATGGCGGTTAGGGCGCCCTGACACCCACCCTGGTGCAGACAGAATCTCCTGGATGGTCCCAAAAAATTTAACACCTAGCAGTATGTCCAGTAACAGGCAGTCGATTAACCAATATTTCTATCTACTTTCTAGACTGTATTTTTACCATAAGTGAGCTGGAGAAAAGAAAATGCTGTTAAGGGGCTCCTGGGTGGCTCAACAGTTAAGCATCTGACTTTGGCTCAGGTCATGATCTGATGGTATGTGAATTCAAGCCTTGCATCGGGCTCTCAGCACAGATCTTGCTTCGGATACTCTGTCCCTTCCATCCCTGCCACCCCCTGCTCTCACTCTCTCAAAATAAATAAACTTAAAATAATGTTCTAAAATATCCATGTATAGGAGACCCATGCAGTTCAAACCTGTGTTGTTCAAGACTCAACTGTATATGTTTCCTCATCTAGTCGTTGCAACTATAATATCGTTGCAAAGTTAAGTTATGAGTCTGTTGTGCAAGTAAAGACACATGTGTGAGGTCTTGCCTTTGAGGTAGTGTCAGAAAGGGATTTGAACCCAGGGCTTCTGGGCACAAGGTCCTGCTAACCGCGCTATGATCCTGCCCCTTTCAGAGAGGGAAGACAGGACAAGAAAGTGGAAATGATGCTTGAAACAGAGAATACCCGCACATGCTGACATGAGAGGGGGCGCCCGGGTGCCTCGGTGTGTTGAGCTTCCGACTTCAGCTCAAGGTCATTATTTGGAGGCTAATGAGTTCCAGCCCTGTATCGGGCTCTGTGTTAGTAGCTTGGAGCCTGGAGCCTGCTTCGGATTCTGTGTCTCCCCTTCTCTCTCTGCCCTTCATCCACTCACATGTTTTCACTCTCTCTCAAAATGAATGTTAAAAAGAATAAAGTACTAAAGTGTCTTCATGACACGTGAGATGGAGGCGGGTTACCTATTTAGGAGCAACGTGAGCTCTCAGCCATCCGGTTCTAGAAAGCAGTGGTGGGAGAGAAGGAGCTTTTATTAAAGTAGTACAGTCATCCTTAGGGGCAGGTCCCAGTGTCCTGGGGCTCCGGGGTGGGGGAGACTCCGGGCTGGGGGCGGATGACCAGGCCGCGGCTATATAAAGGTGAGGTGAGTCAAGGCAGGGACCCCACAGCTTTCCTTGTGCTCCTCAAACAGCTTCTCCAGAGCCTGCATGTAGAGCGTGTGATAGTGGTCCACCACCTCCTCACTGGGGCGGAGGCTCTGGGGCACCGGAATGGGGTGGCCCACTGCAGGGAGAGGGGGGACACAGGTGAGGTCAGGGGGGGGGCCACTGCCGTCCTGCCCCTGAGATGGACTCTCACCCACAGTGGTGATGGGCCTGGCAAAGGGCAGCAGGCCCCAGGAGTCGGCCGAGAAGAGTCCGCGGCCCCAGAAGATGCAGGGACTGTAGCCTGTGAGCTTCTTGAAGGTCATCTGGCACAGGTATTGCCAGGTGTGGGGGCAAAAACCTTCAAATGGAAGATGTCGTTCTCTCCAAAGGAGTACACGGGTACCAGGGAGGCACTGTGCAGGGACAGGGAGATAGAGGAGGGGTGTTCAGGCCAACGGCTCTAGGGTCATCCCAAGATGCAACTGCAGACCCCTCCCTCACCTGCTTCCACTTCCGACAGTGTTTTTAAGCATATGACAATGAAAGATCTGCAAGAAGGGACTTACAGTTCTTGAGAAATGATTACATATTTGGCTTTCATCTCCAGCTGAGCCTTGAAGCACATTTGCTTAGGGAGCCTGATGCCCACCCTGGTTCAGACGGATCCCCAGACAGCTCCCACAAAACTTAACTCCTATTAACACATCCAGTAACAGGGGCAGTCGATTAACACATATTTGTATCTATTCTTCTATTTTTTAATTTATAATTTTTTAATGTTTTATTTATTTCTGAGAAAGAGAGAGAGACAGCGTGAGCAAGGAAGGGTTGGAGCCAGGGAGAGAGACACAGAATCAGAAACAGGCCCCAGGCTGAACTAGCTGTCAGCACAGAGCACGACAGGGGTTCAAACCAACGAAATGTGAGATCATGACCTGAGCCGAAGTTGGATGCTTAACTGACTGAGCCACCCAGGAGCCCCTTAATAGCATTTTCATTTCTCGAGCTCACTGTATGGTAAAAATACAGTATAAAGAATAGATACATGGGCTCGTGGGTGGCTCAGTCAGTTAAGCATCTGATTTTCGCTCAGATCATGATCTCATGGTGTGTGAGTTCAAGCCCTGTATCGGGCTCTCAGCACAGAGCCTGCTTTAGATCCCGTGTCCACTTCCAGCTCTGCCCCTGCCCTGCGCTCACTCTCTCAGAATAAATAAACTTAAAATAATGTTCTAAAACATCCATGTATAAGAGACCCATGCAGTTCAAACCTCAACTCTATACATTTCCTGGTCTAGTCGTTGTAACTACAATATTTTGCAAGTTAGGCTATGAGTCTGTTGCGCAAGTAAAGACACATGTCTGAGGTCTTGCCTTTGAGGTAGTGTCAGAAAGCGATTTGAACCTAGGGCTTCTGAGCACAATGTCCTGCTACCCGCCCTATGACCCTGCCTCTTTCAGAGAGGGAAGACTGGACGAGAAAGTAGGAATGATGCTTGAAGCAGAAAACACCTGCACATGCTGTCATGAGAGGGGGCGCCTGGGCGTCTCGGTGTGTTGAGCATCCGACTCATCTCAAGGTCATGACTTGGAAGCTTGTGAGTTCCAGCCCTGTATCAGGCTCTGTGCTGCCAGCTTGGAGCCTGGAGCCTGCTTCAGATCCTGTGTCTCCATCTCTCCTTCCTCATTCACACTTGGTATCTGCCTTTCTCTCAAAAATAAATAAACATTAAAAGAACAAAGTGCTGGCATGAGGGTCCTGCAGGTACAAGGCCCAGTGCTGACTCTGGGGACACAGGCCCAGCCACAGGGACCTGGCCATGTAGGGACAGAGATTGTGGGTCCCCAGATGCAATGCACACTTCTGACCATCGGCAGCACCCCAGTTGGTCACTTGACCACACTCACCCATGCCTAAGTGCCAGGCTCACGAAGCCTTTGCGATTCCGCAGAACGAGGTGATGCTCCCCCGGGATTGCGTTCAGGGCTTCCTGCGCACCCCCAACTGCAATAACCACAGCCTGCCCGCTCTGGGGCCGAGAGAGAACAAAGTCCAGGCTCCTCCGGTTCACAGAACATCCTCCTGCATGCATGAGGAGGATGAGAAGAAAGCAGCATGGAAAGCAAAATACCAGATGAAAAGAGTTGCCCTCCGCCCCACAGGCTTCAGAGTTCAAGGTCATACCTGAGTCAACAACAGGGGTTGGGGCTACACTGGAACACAACTCTGCCCCCTTCTTACTCCCCCTTACCCCATTGTGTGAGTTTAGAATGCCCAGGGGTGCATAAGCAGGGGTGAGTTAGCCTGGGAAGTGGGGGAGAGGGAGGAGGCAGATAGCCTTTGTGGACGGTGACCTGTCACCTTGATCAGATAGTAATCCCTTAGCTGTTTCCAAATACTCCAGTTCCTCGTGAACTCGAGCCGTCTTCCACCTTGGGGCAGAGAGATGGGTGGAAGATTCTGGGGCACTCAGCCACCTTTTCTGCTCCTCGGGTGCAAGTCCAAGCATGCTCACCTTGGTTGGGAGTGTCCCAGTCCTGGAAGAACCACACCAAGTAGAGAACAGAGAGAGACCAGAGTGGTGTGAAGAGGAGGAAGAGGAGGAGAAGGGAGAAGAAGGGGCCTGGGTGAAAGACAAAAAAAAGAAGCACTTAGCCTTTGAAGCTGGGTCGTCTAGTCCAGCCGCTCCTCTCCTTCCTGCTCACAGATGGGAAGGGATCACCCAGCCACCTCTGGCCCTCTCCTGCTCCCTTTGTAAGGTGGGGCTCTACCCTTTCAGCCCCCACTCCCTGCTCCCCTTCGGGACCCCAGGCCAGCAGGCCTCTCACCCATGAAGAGGAAAGAGAGCACCCATTAGTAGGCGCCTATTATTTGCAGCCACTGTTTTCTACCGCCTTTCAATGGTGGAGGCGAGCTGCGGGACTGTGGGAGACTCCTGTCCAGTAGTGCTCCTCTGCCAACCGGGGCCCGGGAGCCAGCACAGAAACCAGGAAGGTTTGGGCGCCCACAGAAAAGATGGTTTTCTAACCGGAGGGCCAAGCCCTTGGAGCCTCGCAGAGCGTGGGAGTGTTGTGTGCCTGTGTGGAGTGGATGGGGAGATCTTGGATTCCGAGTGCCAGAGCCCAGAATGATCTGTGAACTGCTAGCTTAGGTAGGTCAGGACTGACCTCTGGGCTGAGTTGGGAGGGGACAGGAAGTGTGCGAGGGCGGTGGGACAGTGATTGTGGAATGGAGTCTCCTAAGAAGCTAGGGGGCCTGCGGACTGGGTCCCCGCCGCCAGCAGGCAGTGGCCAGATGCCAAGCTGTGGCCTTATGATCTCCAAGTGCGCGCCCTCAGCGCAGGTCTCCAGGAGTGTGGAGAAGCTTCACGCACGAATACGCACACACTGCAGCTCTCTTCCCACGTTTAATTTCGCCCTGGCGACTTCTTCACCTGTGTTCCAGTGCCAGCTTGAGAAATCCCTTCTGATACCGGCTCTGCTAGATCAGCACGCCCGCTTTTTCGTCCAGTGCTTCCAGGGACCCTCCCATAGCAGAAACTGCCTCCTGGCCACTCCCAGGCCCGGAGAGCAGATAGGAGGCACTAGCTTCGTCAGAGGACAACAAACCTGGGTGCCTTACAAAAGAGGGAGGAGGGAACCAAGCAGGTAGACGGGGGAGCCCAGCACAGGGTAGCAGGCTGGGGTAGGAGGCAGCATCTAGGGCTGGGGGGGGGGTGTTGAGGCTGACCTCCCCCCTTCTCAGCGCTATGCATGATGTAGTCCCAGAAAAGAGGGAGGTGGAAGCCACAGGGCAGCATCAGCGGGTGCCCCGGTACCTGGGAAGAGCCAGGAGCAGCCCGTGGCCTCTGTGTAGAAGTTGCTGAAGGCCGGGATGACCAGGAACCCGTGAGGATGGAAGCCACAGAGGTAGTTGCCGGAGGGATCCAACTCTGTGGTTTTCAGCAGCTGGGGGCACAGGGAACACACTCCACTTTGGCAGGGAGATCAGACTTTTTTCTTTTTCTTTCTTTTTTTTTCTTTTTTTCAATCTTTTTTTTTTCTTACAAATAGTTTATTGTCGAGATGGTTTCCGTATAACACCTAGTGCTCATCCCCACAAGTACCCTCCTCCATGCCCATCTCCCCCCTCTCCCCCACCCATCAGTCCTCAGTTTGCTCTCAGTATTCAAGAGTCTATCATAGTTTGCCTCTCTCCCTCTCCCCCACCATTTCCCCCCTTCTTCTCCACCATGGTCCACCATTAAGTTCACCTAATCCTCCTATACGTGCGAACATATGGTATTTGTCCTTCTCTGCCTGACTTATTAGCTCAGCATAACACCCTCAAGGTCCATCCATGTTGCTACACATGGCCAGATTTCATTCTTTCTCATTGCCATGGAGTATTCCATAGTATAGATAAACCACATCTTCTTGATCCATTCGTCCACTGATGGACACTTAGGCTCTTTGCATGTTTTAGCTATTGTGGAGAGTGCTGCTATGAACATTGGGGTACATGTGCTCCTATGCATCAGCACTCCGGTATCCCTTGGGTAAATTCCTAGCAGTGTTATTGCTGGGTCCAAGGGGAGTTATATTGTTACATTTTTGAGGAACTGCCACACTGTTTCCACAGGAGCTGCACCAGTTTACATTCCCACCAACAGTGTAGGAGGGTGCCCGTTTCTCCACATCCTCGTCAGCATCTAGGGTCCTCTGATTTGGTCATTTTAGCCACTCTGGCTGGTGTGAGGTAGTATCTAAGTGAGGTTTTGATTTGTATTTCCTTGATGAGGAGGGATGCTGAGGATCGTTTCATGTGTCTGTTGGCCATCTGGATGTTCTCTTTGAAGAAGGGTCTGTTCATATCTTCTGCCCATTTCTTCACTGGGTTGTGAGATCAGACATTTGGGGGTGACCAGAGAAGAGTCCTGCCCAGCACACTCTTCCTGGGTGCCTCTCGCACCCAGATTACACGAACTAATCTCTGAAATGTCTCCAGATGGCCCAGCTGGGGACCGAGGCAGAGCACTGGCTTCCTGCCCATGGCGTGTCCCTGTCTGCAGAGAGCCAAACCAGGTAGAGGAGGGCTAGGATCCAGGCTCAGCCGAGGAGCCCAGGGACTAACACAGTCAGGCACACCTGGGCTGCAGAATGGAGCAGGGAGGGGGTGGCAGGCAGGATACTCAGACCCCCTTCTGCACCTTCTCCGTGTGGTGTGGCTTCAGCCCCTTCTATCCCGGCTAATTCCTTCTAGGCCTTCAAGGGGCCCCATGGGTCCCTGCCCCGCCACCCTCCTGGACCCAGGAAGTGGGGTGCCAGGTCGTGGGCCTCACTCACCGAGCCTCAGGAAGGAGCAATTCCACTGAAGGACAGTAACGGCTTGGAGACCCTGGAGGAGGGTCTGAAGGAGGCCGGCAAGCTATGGAGGGGCGATCCCACAGGGGCTGCTGTGGGCTCTTAAGTACACTCCTTCGTGGCCCAGCCGACCCGTCCTGACCCTTGGTCCTGGCCTGGCCCCTGTTTCCCTTCCCTTTTCTGTACCCTGTACCCTTGGGAGCCCCAGGAAGAAGAGGTAAGCACCACCTGAGTCCACAGGCCTATGACCAATAGGACCAAACGGAGATGCCCAGGGGTGTGGCCAGCAGCCTGGGTTGAGGAAGGTGTTTGCACCTTGGGGAGGTTAGGACCTTGGGCTGTGAATACCGGGCTGACAGAGGGCTGGGAAAGTGGGGTGTTGCCTGAGGGGTGTGTCCCGCCACACAGAGCACCCCCCGCCCCCCGAGTGAGAACAGCTAGGAAACTCGTTAGTCACCCTGGCCTGGCCCCTAAGGAGTAGCTCAGGCCTCTGTCAGGGGAGACATTCCAGAAAGAAGGGCTTTGTGGGGAAGGCCGAGGATTGATGAGCTCCAAAAAGCACACCCTGTGAGTGGCCACAGACCAGGTCTCAGATCACCTTGCCCCATCCCCAGCACACCCAACACTGGCCAGAGCTGTGGACTGTCAGCTTCTACAGGTCAGGGAATTTCACTTCTTAAATTAAAAACAATTTTTTTAAATGTTCATTTATTTTTGAGAGACAGAGACGGTATGTAAACATGGAAGGGGCAGAGAGAGAGGGAGACACAGAATCTGAAGGAGATTCCAAGCTCTTAGCTGTGAGCACAGAGCCGCATGTGGGGCTAGAACCCACAAGCTGTGCTGATGTTGGATGCCAAGCTGACTGAGCCACGCAGGTGTCCTGGGAATGCCACTTCTTTGGAGACAACTCTGACACACAACCATTAGGCACCTCCATCACATGCGCTTCTAGCATAAAATATGTCCCCCCTTTCCTTCCTTCATGGGGATTATCTGATTCAGGTATCCCCCAGGTTGTAAGCAACCGGAAGACAAGCCTGGTTCTCATCAGCAGGGTGACAAATGCCCAGCAGATGGGGGAGTCAGCACCGGAGACACGACAAACCAGCTCCTTCCAGTGTCCCTCAGGCTGACACACCATTTGGGTCCCTGTCCCCTGATGCACTGTCATGGGTTTTATGCCTCCAGCGACCTGGCCAGGAAGTTATCATCTCCCATCCCTGCTCATCTCACTTCCAGCTGCAGGGAGTCCAGGGAGGAGATGCTGAAATCACGCGGAAAGGTGACCAGCCCCACCCACCAAGAAGGCATGCTTGGGACACCTGGAGGAGTCAGTCGGTTAAGCGTTAGACTTCTGCTTGGGTCCTGATCTCACGATTGGTGGGTTCGACCCCACGTCGGGCTCTGTGCTCACAGCTCAGGGCCTGGAACCTGCTTTCGAATCTGTGTCTCCCTATCTTGCTCCTTCCTGTTCACATGTGTGCTCAGTCTCCCTCTCTTTCAAAAGCAAATGAAGAAACGTTAACAAAAAAAAAGTTGAAGGCAGGCTTCATAAAGGAAGTGTTCCTGGGAGTCTGAGCAATAAGAGGGAAGGGATGGCATGAGGTGCTGGAGACTAGAAATACCCTAGGCCCCAGGGAATAGACCCATTGTTTTTCAAAAGGCTTCCACAAGGGAACCCATAGTGAGTGAAGTTCAGGAAGGTGGGCCCCAGCAAGGCTGAGAAGGACCAGGCTAATGGAATGTGACCTGTGGGGCCTCAGGGTGCCTCCAGGGGTCTAGGCAAGGGCTTAATGGCCACTTGGGGGCTGGAAGCCACATCAGCTCTCAAGAGGTCTCTTTTTCAGGCTGCTTCACAATTCCCTCCTCCAGGAAGCTTTGTTGGGATGACCCACCCAGGCTTCCCTTTTCCTGATTCTCTCTGACTAGATGGAAGGCTTGGATCCAAGAAGCGAACAAGGCTCAGGCTTGTCTTCCCTTAGAGCACATGCTACCTGGGGACCTACCTTCCCTTAGCACTGTCCCCTGAGTCATGCTGAGGAACTGCCACCCCCACGGTTCTTCACACAAGGGAGAAGACACCCTCTAGTAATACAGAGTCAAGGAAAAGTGGCAGGAGATGGGCGTGGGAGCTTTCGTGGGAATCTAAGTGAAGGCCCTGTGGCCTGGCCCTTCTCAGGCTTTCCCCCTCCCCCATGCAATCCACGGGGTGTGAGAAGGACACGTTGGGGGCTCAATCGGTTAAGTGGTTAAGCGTCGGACTTTGGCTGAGGTCATGATCTCACAGTTTGTGAGTTCAAGCCCCGTGTTGGGCTCTGCTGACAGTTCAGAGCCTGGGGCCTGCTCGGATTCTCTGTCTCCCTCTCCCTGTGTGCCCCTCCTCCTCTTGTGCTCTGTAAGTGTCCTCCAAATAAGTAAAATAAAACGTTAAAAAAAAGGAAGGGGTTAGAGATGGGACCGAGGGAAGCCTCCAGGTTCCCACACTGCTCCTTCCTCTGCTTCTGCCTTTGCCCTTTTCTGGCTCCTTGTTGGGAGTAACTGCAGGTGTCCCCCCTACTCTGGTGGCAGGAGGGATCCGGGGTCAGTAGGGAGGGCAAGAAGAAACAGGGACTCAAGGGTTACAAATCCTCCTTTATTGAGAGGGAGGCTGAGAGCCAATACTTATTATATGGGGAGCCCTCAGAAGCCTTTTCCCCATGAGTTTTGGGGGACCATAGGGAGGGGCTTGGAGAGGGGCGCTCCAGAAACTTCCTGAGAGGGCTGCTTGTAGGGGGAAGGAGGCGACATATTCAGTCCCAAGCCCATGGAACATATTTCAGGAAGCGAGGCACCAGACAGACCCCCTTCCAGACAGACCCACCTTTCCATGGAGGACCCCAGGGAAGGCACAGCGGCAGGGCAGGTCTGGCAGAGTGGTTGAATGTCAGGGGTTGACAAAGGACAGCACAATGAGTGCACTGAGTATGGGCAGCCCCTCGTGGTAGTGGGTGAGGCGGCATGGGTGCAGAAACCCCCCACCCAGCCCTTTCGCAGGGACCAGAAGATGCAGTCATAGCACAAGAAGTGGCAGTCACCTCCCTGGAAGAGGATGGGGGACAGATGAGGGGAGTGAGCACACAGGGGACGGGGGGCAGGTGGCTCCCAGGGTGGGAGAAGCAGGCAAGGGAGGCCCAGGAATCGGGTGTGCAGCCTGGAAGAGAGCCCAGGACAGGGAGGCTGACTCAGCGGTTCGTGGGGGGTGTCAGGGGGCGGAACAGCAGGGGGGAATGAGTGTGGGTGCGCACACATGTGTAAGGGGCCCTGGGGGCCCAGGCTCACCTCATAATCCAGGCCCTTGTGGTTGAGGTTGTCGTTGAGAGTGAAGGTGGAAGGGTCGTGATGGGGACACAGAGAAAGCTGCTCATCTGGCTGGTTGTGGATCACAAAGCTGATGACAACCTGGGCCAGTGGGGGCAGGAGAGTGGAGGCTGGAGGGAAGGCTATGATGTCCTGGGGGTGGGGTGGGGAGGGGCTTCCAAGGGGGTGAAAGCCCCTCCCAACAGGGGGAGGGTCCACAGGGACAGTGGTGCTAACTACCCCTCTCCCAGGCTGCCCTCCCCTGGTATCCCTTTTGAAGGGAATCCAGGTATTAAGGGGGAGGGGCGGGGGGGGTGCTGAAAAGCCAGTGCTTGGAGACTTAGGCCAGGGCTTTGATGTTGGGTGGTGTTGGTATGGTAGGGGGCAGGGCGCTGGGACATGGGCCCCGCGTACTCAGCAGCTGCAATCCTCAGTCCTCAGTCCTCAGCACTGTCCCCAGCAGCTGCAGCCACTGGTCCTCATAGCCCTGCTTCATGTGGATGTCCATGCTGGGCACATTCTCGTTGCCTCTGGCCAGCCTGGAGTCCTGTGGGCCGTGGGCACTGAGCACCAATGGGCAGGCACCAGCCTCCCCCTCCTCTTGCCCTGGGCCTTAAGGCTTGTGGAACCGTGTCTGGCAGCCTGGTCCACTCAGCCTGACTCACTCCTGCAGGCCCGTTATGTCTCAGTGAAGACGTCACCTCTTCTGTGAAGCCCCTCGCGTCCCCATGTCTAGGCCAAGGGCCTGTCCTGTGACTCCCACAGCCTCTGAGCTGCCCATCCCAGCCCTTAGAACCTCGGTTCCTGCTACTGACTATAGCAAGTGTAGTGCCGGCGGGGGGGTAGGGGGGGCGCAGGGCCAGCGCAGCCCAATGCACCACCCCGCCTTAGCCAGTGGCCGGCACCTGGGACTTGTATTTCTTGAATGAATGAATGATCACAGCTGTGCCCTCTGTGGGTCCCCTCCCTCTTGGCGACCCCTCTTTGATGCCACTCTAGATTCCATGTCCCTGGCTCACAGCCACACCTCCCTCCCGCGGGAGCCCTGTTGCCTCCCTGCCCCAACCCCCCACCTCATGCCGGCCTCCTCTCCTAACCACTGGCCTTAATGCTCCATTTCCTCCACCAGCTCGTCACACTCTGGTTTGATAGCACTGGAACCAGCACATATCTGGACATGGCTGAGGAGGCGGGGGAGGAACGACAGAGTCTGGGTGGTAGGCTGCCCTCGGAGACCTCTCCAGGAGAAGCCAGGCAGCCAAAGGAAGAGAGAAAAGTCCAGGAGCGGAAAGGGAAGCCAGGACAGGGGAGGAGCTGGTGACATGCAGGTCTGAGCACGGGGACAGGCCACAGCCAGCGCGGGGTCAGGAAAGGCTGGATCAGAGACTGTGGGAGCAGCTCAGAGAGCACAGCACAGGTGGCAGGAGGTCCTGGGGGCCCAGGCTTGGAGCTTCTTTACAAAACTGTCGTTTCACCCATAACAGTAACAGCCCCGAGGACCGCTGAGGTAGTGGCGGGTGGGGAGCTGAAGCCCCATCTGCCCAGCCTGCTCCCTTATCTGCTTGCACAGAGCAGCCTGAGGCATCGGAGGGAGGAGTGCTGGGAGACCGCTAATCCAGGCAGTGGACTCAGGGCGCGACGGCCACCAGGGCAGTCAGTAGTCCCACAGGGGGCTCACCTGCTCCACGAGTCCCTGCCCTTCCAGGGCCTGGCTGTAGTTCTCGTGAATGTATTACTCCTGCCAGTCCTGCGGGAGGGAAGGGTGTGCACCTTGTCCTGTGCCCTCTTCGCTCCATCTGGTCCCACCCAGGAAGCCCGGGGCCCACTACCACGACAGCCTGTCTCGAGGCAGAAGTAGACCCAGCGGGTGAGCACTTGTGTGGGTGCATGTGCATCTGTGTCCTCCTTCGGAGAGGGGCACACTGCTTCTCTGTGCAAGGGGCCCCTAATCACCAGGGGGTTGTCGAAGATCTGCCAGAGGTCAGGGTGCAGATGGTCAGTGTCCTAGCAGAAGGTAGCCAGGAGGATGCCAAATTCCTGCTGATTGCTGAGGTGGAAAAGATCCCCTGAGGGGGAAAGGGGACGCACAGTGAGAAGCCGGGGGTTGGGGGAGGAGTGCACCCCAGCACGAGGTCCCCAGTCCTTGCTCGCCTCACACTGCTGGCTCTTACAGAAGCCATGTTTGGGTCGGTGTCGCTGCCTGAGAACACCTCCCTCTGGGGCAGCTCTGGTCTCAGGGTCTCCCATGGATCACGTCCAACTGGGATATGTAGGGCACATTCCACATGACCCTAGGGGCACCCACGCTGGGGTCAGGTAAGCACAATTTTGCCCAATTCAACCCAGCAGCCCCTTCCACTGGCGCTCTGGAGCTTGCCTCCCGGGGTGGTGGGTGCCCAAGGTGTCTCCTCCTCATGCCCAATCCGTGCGATGCCCCCCCGGGAATCCGGAAAGCCAGGAGATCTTGGAGTGAGAGGCCTGTATTATGGGGCTGAGGGAGACAGGTCCTGGGTGCCAAGAGAACTTGGGAGAAAAGCCCATAAATTTGAATAGCAGAGGACTCCCAGGCCCAGGGGAAAGCAAGACCAAGGCTTGTTGGGGCGCCGCACAACTGCCGTCCCTGCTTCTGAGCAATGGCTCCGTTCAGCAGCTTGGCTGGGGTGAGTGTGGGGCACGCAATGCCCAGCAGCCGTCTCCAGCTCTAGGGCCATTAGGCCTATTGCCACGGGGCTGAGGGATCTATCCTGAGAGGATAATGTGCCTCCCCCTCCCCCACTGACAAGTGAAACAGACACAGAGGGTGGGCTGCTTTTTACAAATAAAAATTGTAATACAGCCATGGTTGAAGTGACAGGGAGGGTGGCAGTGTGGCCGGCGCTGAAGGCAGACAAGCAAGGCCATGCAGCACAGCAGCAAAACCCGAGCTGGGGGACCTGAGGAAGCAGCAGGGGTCCTCTGTGCCCACCTTCTTCCACCTCCTGGCGCCCTCCTCTGCGCATGGCTTTGATTGCATCCCCAGCGACCCCTGTGCTTACTGTCAACAAATCCCCAGCAAGTGTCCATCGTCCAACAAGAAGTTCAAGCAGTCACCGCCACACCCAGTGAGGGTCTGAGGCATGCTCTGGGCTGGGGACAGACTTGAACTCTAGTCCCTGCCAGGCTCCCAGCTGCTCTGAATGACTTGGAAGTCGCTTTGATCTTTCTGAGCCTCTGTTTCCTCTCCTCTCTCGGGGGAGGCTGTGAGGAACCTGTGTTGTGGACAGCCTGTGCAATCGCAGCTGTTACTACTTGCACTGAAATTTAACACTGTCAAAGCCCCACCCCAGAAAAAAAAAAGTCTTAATGGAACCAAGGAAGGGAGAGATGTGCACAAGTTATCTGGAGGTGGGGGTTCCAGTTGCACTAGAAGAAACCCTGGTTAGAACCAGAAGATAGGCCCATGCTGGGCTGAGGAACCCACCCTCCCCAGCCCAACCCCCTGTTTCCTGTCCTGCTTCAGGCCACTGGTTGGGGGCATGGGAAGGGAGCCTGTGAAACAGCAACATCTTGAAAAGTCGGAGGAAGTCCGTCAATGGGGCCAGACTTGGACAGATGCGTCACCAGAGGGTCAACAGGGTATTATAATTCTATTTCACTTCCAGGCTCACTCTCCGTCCTGCACACAGGGTGGGTGGTGAAGAGGTCATGGGGGAGAGGAATGGAGGAGCAGACTATGGGCAATGAAGAGCTAAGTGTCTGGGAGGTCCCGGGAGTAGGAGGTTAGGGGCACAGAGAGAAGGAGAGAGGGGACACTGACATAGAGGCTCAAGAGGCTTAGAGGGAGGCAGGGAGGGGAGAGAAAGGGCGGGAGGAGGGAAAGTAATACGCGTTGGACAGCTGGACCTTGCACGTCCCCCTACCCGCTTCCACCCACGAGGTAGCAGAAGGGAGAAGCCAGGAAGGGCAGAGTTCCCTCCCAGGCCAGGGCGACTGACAAGGAAAGGCACTGAAGCCTGTGAAGGAACCCATCTTTGGCCCCTAAGGGGAAAGGGCGGATAAGGGCAGAGCAAGGGCCTCCCCCAAACCCGGCAGATCGGATCAAGGTGTGGGCCATAGAGTTTGGGTGCGCTAGACTCGAGATGGTCAACTGAGAGGCAAGGCTAAAAGGTTAGCGAGGGAGCTGGGATGAGGGTAGTAGGCGTCTGAGCCAACCATGGAATGTAGGTGACGAGGCGGGACTTGCAAACGCTGGGGGCGGGGCTTTCTGAATATCAGCGGGAAAGGGCGGATCTAAATGCTCCTCTCCCCTCCTAGAGGAGGGTCCCACAGGTAGGCCTCCAGCAGGTACTGTTCTCCATAACCCCTGACCAGCTGGAGCCCCAAGCCGGCCTGGCAGAAGTCAGCCAGCTGCGACCATAACTGGGACGCCAGGAAGAGCTGGCGCATGACGTGGAGACCGGCGAGGCACCAGGCTTGGCCCTGCAGGTCCCACAAAAGCTGGCTCTGCACCTGCGCACCAGCGCCATGGAAGGATTCGGTGTTGAAGCAGCTCCGCATACCATCATTGCCTTGCGGGACCGGGCAGGGGTGCGTGCACGGCGTCAGTAAGCACGGGTGCGCGCAGGTATCTATGCGCCACTCCAGTCCCTAGACCGCCAACAGGCGCAGGTTGCTTTCACGTGGCGGGTAGGGTTGCCAGTCCTGGATGAATGTCACGCTGCACGGAAGGCGAAGTACGAGGTGTGCCACGTCCCCATCAGCCTCCGACACGACCTCGGTGGGCAGCGGCGAGGTGAAGGAGAACCGCAGCGGCGCCAGCTGCACATGCCCTGCGGGGCCAGAAGCGCGGAGGCCTTGAATAGACCCAATGGATGCTCCCGTGGGGGGCGAGAGTGAAAGCAGAGTGGGCAGCGGAAGGGCTGGAGAGCCCAGCGCCTCAGCACCTTCACTCCCACATTCACATCCACGGGCTGCCAGCAGGGCCCCTCAGAAGGTCCGACTGTGCCCCGCCAAGTGGAGCGGGGTACGTGAAAGCCTGCCCCCGCCTCGAGGTGGAGAAAACTGGGGCGAGTCCTCAGAAAAGGCACCTGGAGCCCCAACGAGGGGCGGGCTTAGTTTTGGGGTGCCAGGGGACTGGAGGTGTGGGCCCCTGGGTCTCGGAGGGGATTGGAAGGCCGGGAAACCGATCAGTCGGTAAGATAGGGGTCCCAGACGGGAAGGACAGAGGTTCACAGTAGGATGTTTGGGTCCCTGGGGGGAGGCAGGATCAGTTGAGGGAAGGCAGGGTCACGCACGTCCGGCCCGTTTAGGCTCCTCAGCCATCTGGAGGAAGGACTGCCGGTTTGACGGCAGGGAGTCAGGAACATTTTGACTTTGCCTGGGCAGAAAGGCCTGGGGAAGGGCCTGGAGTCCGGGAGCGGGGCCCAAGGGCGCCCCCACTCGGTAGAGCCCGCCGAGAAAGAAATCCTGTGACTGGGCTAAGGGAAAGGACACCCTGCTACCCGAGCTCCCCAGTGCTTCTCGCCTGCGTGGTGACTAGGCCGTATTTCTTGAGCTCCGGGGTCCAAGCTGATTTTCCCGGGTGAGCCGTGCCAACGTGACCCCCAGGTTCTGTGTCTTGACCAGCTGCCAGCAGAAGCGCCCCAGCAGCCGCCGCGCGCAGCCCCTCCACTAACGCCTTCTCCCCAGCGTAGATCACGTGCCCAGGCTCCAGCTCCACCTGAGGACCCAAGCCTCGGGGGCCTTCCTCTCCTGCCGGGGTTTCTTGGCTCACAGGGCTCGCCTCTTCCCACACGCAGAGCACTCGTCGTCACCGCTCCGGGCGCCAGCCCAGCCCCGGGCCTGCCCAAAGAGATCTCCTCAGCCCGTGGGTCTCGAATGGCTGAGCCAGCAAAAAGCGCATTCCACCTCTTCAGATGCTCCAGCTCCGTGTGCACCCGGTCCCTCAGCACTGGCCACGCCCCCATTCCTAGAACCCACCCCAGGAGCTTGCTCTGCCCTCCCGCCCCGGGCTCTGCCACGCCCCGCTTTTTCTTAGCTCCGCCCCGCACCCTTCTAAGGGCAGGTTCTGCCACCCAAGTCTGGGGTCCTGACCCCACTCTTGCTGGCTCTCACCGCCAGTCTACCCTCTCTTGCCTGCTCTCTTCTTTTTGTGCTCCTGCCCCCAGAAACTGCACATGTGGCTCAAACAAGTAGTTCTCACCAGCCCCTCCCTCTGGTTCCTCTGCTTCTGGAGTTCTCCACTGCTCTCCATCCCACCCGCATTGGCTGGGCCTCTTCATAGGCACACACTGCTCTTTGGATACAAAGCCCACTGGCTTTGGAAGCCACTGGGGAGGAGAAAGCCAGAAAAGAATCTGGAAAAGAGCAGAGACCTCAGGGACAAAGGCGAGGAGACAAGATGATACGGGGGCAGAGGCAGGGGATGAGGAAGATACACCGACGAGCAGTGGGGGCTGGGGGGGGGCACGGCCATGGATTCGGGACTGTACTGGAGGGTCTTCCCCAGTCTTCCCCTCTGCCCCTTTCCAAGAGTGAGGGGTGTGGGAGGCAGGAGCAGGAGATCCCGAAGGAAGCTACTTGGCAGGGGTCCCCCTGGGCACCAGGTTCTGGGGACAGGTGGGGGTGCAGTAACTACGCGGTGAGGCTGGAATGAGGGACGGGAAAGTGTCTCTCAACGTCTATGTCGAGTCCACGTCCAGTTACCTAGGTCGCTGGGCAGGAAGGGGTTGGGCTGTAGGGGGCGCAGCGGGTGTCTTCCTCTGACGGTGGCCCTCTGCTGCCCCCATTCCGCGGTGGAGGAGCACACCAGCCCCCAGCCCCCAGGCCCGCGGCCTCCTACATCACCAGAGCTGGACCCGGGCCGGAAACGTGGAGCGGGGTTGGCCACGCGGACAGCGAACGGTCTCGGTAGAGGGGTCCCTTCGGAGCCCCGTGGGTCGAGTTCGGGGGACGAGCGGGCACCGGAGCCGACCCAACTCGGAGTTGCAGTGCAAATGTAGGGTGTGCGGCATGGCTCAGTCGGCACGTGGGCGCTCGCGCAGGGAGATTCGGGGTTCTGGCGCTGCAGGCTGCAGCTCTGAGGGGAGGAGACCCTAGCGACCCAGAGGAAACCCGACCGGATTCTGGAACGGACTCGTGGGGCCCTGGGGGTGGGCGGGCGGAGAGTAGGTGCCCGGAGCCCGGAGCCCGGGGGTGGAGGGGCGTGCGATTCCGGGTGGCGGGGGCAGCTCTGTGGTCCCAGGTCTGGCGGACTACTGGAAGCTGGGCCTTAGGTAAGAGGTGCCTTCAGTTTTGGTCGCGGCGGCCTGGGGGTGACTGCTAGCTTAGTTATTGCACCCACGTCCCCAGTACCTCCATGCTCTGTCATGACATCCCCTCAGTCCCCTGGTCCCACAGTCCTCTCTCCAACCCCCTGACTCCAGATAAATCAGAGGCACTGGAAAGGGTACGCTGAGCCCTGGGGACCAGGTCAGAGAATCAGATGAAAGAAGTTGGAAAGTCCTGAAGAAGGGGATGCGAGGGGATGCCAAGAGACATAACAGAGAGGATGAAGGCAGCAGAGCAAGGTCAAGGCCAGTCATAACGCCCACCATTCCCTGGGGGGGCGCAGGGTAGCTTCCTCTCGCAGGTGCATCATGCTCAGCTGCTGGCCAACAGGCAACCAGGCCGCCGTAGGGCAGCAAGAAGAAAGAAAACCTCCAGGTACACCCTGGAACCCATTCCCTCACCCCCAGCACACCAACACATAACTGGGCTCTCTCTCTCTGTCTCTCTGTCTCTCTGTCTGTCTCTCTCTGTCTCTTTGTCTCTGTCTCTGTCTCTCTCTCTCTCTCTCTCTCTCTCTCACACACACACACACACACACACACTCTGCACCCCTTGCTAAACCGGGTGTGCGGGGAAGGGTGGGAAGAACATCCAAACGTAGACTCGGAGCACTGTCCCCAGTGAGCTGGTGCCTCAGGCTCTTAGCTCCTGAGGGGCTTCTTCCCACCCCCACTCCCTGAAAATGAAGTAAAAACCAACTGCAGTTACTGCCGCCTGCCCATGAAGCAACCAGGAAAGTGATAGATGGTGAAAGCCCTTTAGTGGCTGTAAAATGCCTCAGGGATTATTAAGGTCTCTTGGAGGTGAAAGCCCCTCACCCTCGCCCTCACCCTCCCTCCAGGGCCTGTCCAGCTTCTGTGCTCCCCCTTGCGCCCAGAGTGAATTTCTCACCTATCTCATTCCACTGTTTTATACTTTCCACTGGGTTGTGATCAGATGAAGGTTCATGTCATGCTCCTGGGCTCCCACATACATGGCCACACAATAAGTAACTGACAAATCACTCAACTTCTTCTTCTTCTTCTCTTAATAGGACTTCTCCCCATTGGTAATTTTTCCCCCAGTTCTGATTTTTAAAACTGTTAATGCGCTGCACATCTCACAACACTGCAGTTAAGGTAGAACATGCTCAATTGTGAGATAGCACCTCAAATCATTATGGGAGTTGGAGGAAGAAAATCACTAGTGGCAGGAGGGAGATGCAACCAGGCTCTAAGCCCTCCCTTTTCACCAGAAGCCCCGCCTTCTGCTACCAGAAACTCTGGGATTGGTCCAACGCCCTCCACTTTCAGTTGTGCCAACCAATCAGAATAGAAATTTCCACCCGCCCACACCCCCCCCCCCCAACCCCAGACCTTTTGAGTCCAAGCCACTCAGGAGGAAGAATCCAGTGCTCATTGGGCCTGTCAAGAACCATCTGGTTCCCAAATCATCAAGCTCAGACTTCCAAAGTCTCAATTTCCCTGAGGGGCTAGCAGATGATAGTGGTTGGAAGATGACTCATCTCCAGGCTGCCCCTCCCAGCAAGGAAGAACAAGAGGCTTTCAGCATCTTTAAGTGCTCTGAGGATGCACTGAGGATGCAAGGTGAGGGACATCACCCTGTGCTACTGGGCTTTAAAACCGGCCCAGGGTAAGACCCCTGGGGATGGAAGAGTGATCTGCTGGTAGAGAGGTAGACCTGGTTTCACAGGTCTGGGTTCCAGGCCACCGTGTACCCCCTCCTGATGGTGAGCCCCAGAACCACCCAGAGTGTATACAGAGCACTTTGACTTCATTGTCACAGTCCTGTAGGATGGGTGAAGCCATAGAGTGGTTTCTGAGAGGTCCCATGATGTGGGCCAGGGATACTGTGAGGTTTTATGACTGCAAACTCAGACCCCACTGCCCACTCGCCCCTCCGAGGTCAGATGTACTGTGCTTCACGAGCTGTAAAGCACAAGGCAAATGTCGGTGCTGTTAATCCTGGAGGTTTCTCTTAGTTGCTCTGAATTTTGTAAACCCTGTCTTATACCGTGGGGTCTGTATTGGCTTTGACCCTCACACTGGGCTTGTTTCTTTGGGCCTTTTCTTTGGGAGAGCCTGTTGTTGTGTTTGCCTTCTCTCTAGGCAGGTGGGTCTTACTGTAGGCAAGGTGCTGTCTCTTGTTTCTTTTGGGCCCATCCTCTGCTGCAGGGCCCTCCCCATCCCATCTTTCTCTCCCACCCCTCCTCCCCAACAGACCACCTTGGGTCTTCCTTGCCACCTTCTTAATACCTTCACACCATGAGTTTCTTGAGTCCGGGACTTTCTTCCTGAAGACTTCTGTGTTTTGACTCTTCTCTGTGACCCCCTTTCCCCCTCTGACTCTCCAAGCTGTGAGATCAAGGCTGAGACCCCTGCCCTCTCCCCGATCCAGTGACATGACCCCTCTATCTGGGCAGTTCCCTATTCTATTTTTTTTAAATATATATATATATTTTTAATTTATTTCTAGGAAAGAGAGAGAGCGTGAGCAGGGGAGAGTCAGAGAGAGAGGGAGTCACAGACTCTGAAATAGGCTCCAGGCTCTGAGCTGGCAGTCATCACAGAGCCCGACGTGGGGCTCGAACCCACGAACTGTGAGATCATGACCTAAGCGAAAGTCGGACACTTAACCGACTAAGCCACCCAGGCGCCCTGGCAGTTCCCTAATCTACAAGTCAAGTCTTGACTTCCCAGGTCATCTCCTGCCATCTGTGGGACAACAGCACTTGGCTGACAGAGGAAAATAAACGATGCTGAACAGGAACTGAGCAGGGCACCTCATAGGTGTTTTGTCGTACAACCTTCAGACCAGCTCATCTGCAAGTAAGGAAGGAGACCAACGATCAGAAATTTAAGCAACTGGCAGAGCCAAGTCGCAGAGCCAAAGAAGGTATAAAAGTCTTACTCAGAATTACAGCACCGAAAAGAATCATCCAGATCATCTCAGATGGCAAAGGATCAAAGATGCCACATACTCCTGGTGACTCCCGGTTTCCTGGTCTGTAAAGAGGGCATAGCACCTAACTTTGAGTCAAAGTTGAATAAGATCAAATGAATAAAAAGTGTCTGGAGGGGCGCCTGGGTGGCTTAGTCAGTTAAGCGTCCGGCTTAGGTCATGATCTCATGGTTCGTGGGTTCAAGCCCCGTGTCGGGCTATGTGCTGACTGCCAGCTCAGAGCCTGGAGCCTGTTTCACAGTATGTGTCTCCCTCTTTCTCTGACCCTCCCCTGCTCACGCTGTCTCTCTTTCTCTCTCCTAGAAATAAGTAAAACATTAAAAAATATAAAAATAAAAGTAGTACTCTTAAAATTTAAAAAAAAAAGTGCCCGGAATCGCATAGAGATTGAATTAAAGGAAGGTGTTACTATTGAAACCCACTGGAAGAGCAATTGTCACATGTGGTGGACTGTAGCTTCCCCACAGGAATTCACACCAGAAGCCTATCTTATTTATTCTCACTTTGGGGCTGTCAGCCTTTCGGTATTCATGAACCAGGTGATAGAAAGCTGGGAAACCGCTGAGGTGGACCGTGAACTCCTTGAGAAGTGGGTTGATGTTACAGTTAACTTTATACCTTTGGCCTTTTGTTCAGGTCTTGGCACATAGTGAGTGCTTAATGAGTCTGATGTGAATCAATAAATGACTTCATTGGATTTCTAGAGTGGGGTAAGGCAAGACTGCCTTCCATTATGTATCAAAGGTCACCCACTGGAGAGAAGTAGGATCAGAGTCCCGGTATCCAACCCCAAGCCACTGCACAATCCAGCCTCACACTACATTTCTAAAGGTTCAACGTGATGGCTGTGCTTAGAAGTCCTTGAAATTCTACCTCTTTTCTCTGCACGCAGCACCAGGTTCCTCCCTCCATCTGTAAATGCCAACACCAGCTGTAATGTAGTCATTGCTTCAGCAAACATTAAAGGCATTTTCTATGGGCCTGCTTAAGCCACATCTGCTCTCAAAGAGCTCAGTGGAGGGGCACCTGGGTGGCTTAGTTGGTTAAGCATCCAACTTTCGCTTAGGTCATGATCTCGCGGTTTGTGGGTTCGAGCCCCGTGTCGGGCTCTGTGCTAACTGTCAGCTCAGAGCCTGGTGCCTATTTCAGAGTCTGTATCTCCCTCTTTCTCTGACCTTCCTCTGCTCATGCTGTCTCTCTCTCTTTCCTAGAAATAAATAAAAATATTAAAAAAAAAAAAAGAGCTTAGTGGAGTTGGCCATCCACTTGTATCCTGGACTGAATCTCATACAAACAAAACTAGAACAGGGGCACCTAGGTGGCTCAGTAGGTGAAGCATCCGACTCTGGATTTCAGCTCAGGTCATGACCTCATGGTCGAGGGATGGAGCGCCCCATCGGGCTCCTCACCAAGTGTGGAGCCTACTTCGGATTCTCTTTCCCTCTCTCTTTGCCCCTCCCCTGCTTCCATGCACGCTCTCCCTCAAAATCAGTAAGTAAACATTATAAAAAATAGAAAGGACAGTATAATGAAGCCCCAGAAGCCCCACTAGTGTATTATTAGCTCCAAAAGGTATCAACAAATTCAACAAAGACCCGAGGCCTCAATCCAACCCCTGGGAACTGAAGACTGTCATCAACCATGTGAGTCAGTTTGGAAGCGGCTCCTTCACCCCAAACTGAGCCTTGAGGTACTGCAGTCCTGGTCAGCAGCTAGAAGGCAAGCCTGAGAATTCTAGGCCAGAATCTCCCAGCTAAGCCCGTCCTACTAAAACTGTGCCATAATCAATGTTTGTTCTTTTAAGCTGGTGGGTTTAGGGGGTATTTGTTCTGCAAACGTTGATACGTATTTTAGACTCCTTTTAATCTATAGATTTCCCTTTCATGTCTCCCTTTCTGCAACTGTTTGGTGAAGAAACACGTTTGGTTTTTCCCAGTAAATGTCCTCATTGTCTGGATTCTGCTGATTCCACCCACATGGTGGTGTTTGCCCTATTTCTCTCTCCTCTCTGTTTCCGGTGGCCTGGGAATTAAATCTACACACCGTGTCCAATATGGTAGCCATTAGCCACTCGTGGCTGTTGGGCGCCTGAAATGGGTGGGCACAACTCAGGAACTGAACATTTTAGTTAATTAACCTGAATTACATTTCAAAATAGATCATTGATCCAATTATTGAAAAACATTAACAAAATTTTTAAAATAATCTCTACACCCGTCTTGGCACTGGACTGACAACCACAAGATTGAGGGTCACTTGCTCTTTTGACTGAGCCATCAGGCAACCTTGGAAAACTCTGAAGTATGTTCAGAATAACTTTTTCACCTGTGAATTTTATAAACCTTTAATACAGACCAAACATTTCCTGTGGATGTTTAGCATGTAAATTGAAATAGGTTCTTTTCTTTTTTCATTTTTAGTTTTATCCAAACTAAAACTATATATATATATATATATATATATATATATATATATATATATATATATATATATATATAGAGAGAGAGAGAGAGAGAGAGAGAGAGAGATTGAGAGAGAGCAGGAAATGGGCAGAGATTGAGATAGAGAATCTCAAACAGGCTCCACACACAGCGTGGAGTCTGATAGGGGTTTGATCCCACGACTCCAGGATTTCAACCTGAGTCGATATCAAGAATCACAGACTCAGTGAGCTTCACCGCCCAGTTGGCCCTAAATTGAAATACATTCTACGTGTACAATACAAACCAGACTTCAAGGACTTAGCCCCAACAGAAAGTATGTAAAACATCTCGTTACTATTTTTATTACATATTGAAAGAATATTTTAACATATTGAGCTAAATAAAATAATTATTAAAATTACTTCCACCAATATCCTCTTTATTATTTCATTTCATTTCATTTCAATTCATTTCATTTTAGTATGCTGCACATCCAAAGTGGGGCTTGAACTCTTGACCCTGAGATGAAGAATCACAGCCTGGGGCACCTGGGTGGCTCAGTTGGTTAAGTGCGTGGCTTTGGCTCAGGTCAGGATCTCATGGTTCGTGGGTTTGAGCCCCTCGTTGGGCTCTGTGCTGACAGCTCAGATCTTGGAGCCTGCTTTGGATTCTGTATCTCTCTCTCCTTCTCTCAAGAATAACTAAACTTAACGTTAATGTTTATTTCTTCTTGAGAGAGACAGAGAGACAGAGAATGAGTAGGGGAGGGGTAGAGAGAGAGGGAGACAGATTCAAAGCAGGCTCCAGTCTCTGAGCTGTCCACACAGAGCCCCACAGAGCCCAATGCAGAGCTCAAACTCACGAACTGCGAGATCATGACCTGAGCTGAAGTCATCCACTCAACTAACTGAAGCACCCAGGCACCCCTCAAAAATAAATAAACTTTAAAAAGAAAGAATTGCCAACTCTACCAACTGAGCCAGCGAGGCACTACTCTTGAAAAAGAGGTTGTTAAAGTGGTTACTACCAGAGAAGCTAAAGTCATACACTGGCTCACAGTCAATTTCTTCCTGAGGATTGATTGCACTGTTTTGGGAAGGACCTATTCTTCCATCAAAGGCTCAAATGTACTTTATCTTGTTGGAATCTCAAAAAACAATGATGCTCAATCCAGTCCAAGGCTGCATTCCATTCGGTGTTTAGTTGTTGCAAAAGGGTGGTAACCTTCTGCAGCCATTCTGTTCTGCTGTGCTATGATTAACCTGAGGGTAGTTTCTGAAGGACAGACAGGGTGAATGCTTACAAGGTTTCATTTTCTTGGTTAATTTTCAAAAGAACAAATTGATGCATTAGCACCTTTCAGTGGTGATCAACTCTTTTTTTTAGAACCACTATGACCTCATGGACTTTTAAACACGTTTAATGGGATACAGTTACTGTCCCTTCCTGATGTTTCAGGGTATCTGCTGTTTGGATACATTGGTGCTTTACAGTGAGACAGAAGGGTCACAATGGATTCTTAGAAAGAGCTATGGGGATGCAGAGGTGGGATGTGCTGAACCTGCCTGGCAGGCTGGGAAGTTCAGGGAGGTGTCCTAGAAGAGGGGCGAACTGAGTTGTAAACAGTCTTCTCCAGTGGATAAAGGACAAAGTCCTGCCAGCAAGAGGAGATAGCCAAGCAAAGCCCAGAGGCAAGCAGCAGCCTATTTCACAAGAACAGCAGCCCCCAAGAGGGGGGCTGGCCAACAGCCAGGGGGAGGGGGGAGACAGGAAGGGGAGGGAGAGGATTTTAAGCCAGAATGACACATTTGCCTTGTAAGATAGTCCTCTGGTGGCCACATGGAGGATGTCATGGAAGGAAAAAGCCCTGAGACCAGGGCGAAAGCTCAACTCATAAGGTTTCTTGGGGTCATACATTTACAAGTTAGTCTCTTCCAGATCAGAAGGAGAAATGACAGTTTTGGGGTTTATTATGCAGCTACAGGGGAGGAGGAATGGCACAGGGGAGCTCAGTAAGGTTGAAAACAGAATAGACCCTTCAGGACAATCTAATGATCCATGTTCCTCTGAGCACCTGACCTGCACTCGTCCCCAAGGAAAGATCCCATAACGAATGTTCATCATTTGCCCTGAACATAATTAGCACAAGAGACCACCTCTGGGTGGTGCAATCCTCAGGCACAATAACAGAGGAGTTTTAGGTGATTTTTTTTAAAGTACACTCCACATCCAACCTAGAGTCCAATGCAGGCCTTGAATTCACGACCCTGAGATCAAGACGCCCACTAAGATCGAGTCGGACGTCCATCTGCCTGAGCTTCCAAGGCACCCTTCTGTGAATTTTAAAAGGCATGTGTTGTGGGTTGAATTGTGTCCCCCTGCCTCACAAAGATATATGGAAGTCCTAACCCCTTCTACCCATGAAAGAGACCTTATTTGAAAATAGGTTCTTTGTAGACATTACCATATTAAGCTGAGTTCATCCGAAGGGTAGGCCGTTTTCAAGTATGACTGGTGATCTATAAGGAGGGGAACTTTGGACAAGATTCAGAGGGGGAAGTCCTTGTGACAACAGAGGCAGAGGTGGGGTGATGTAGCAGCAGCCGAGGGTTGATGCACCACCAGGGGCTGGAAGAGAGGAGGGAGGGTTTCTCCTCTACCTGTGTCAGAGGGATCAGGCCCAGCTCACACCTTGTATTGCCCTCTGGAACAGTGAGACAATGAACTTGTTGTTTCTAATCACCAAGCGAGTGGTACGGTGTTACAGCAGCCCCACAAAAGCATAGCTCCCTTCCTTCCCATGATCCATGCACTGACCCCCTCTGGCTCTTGAAGGGACCCCGGAGCCCTCCCGCCCTACTACACTGGGCTTCCTGGTGCTGGATGCAACCTGCAAGCAGGTAGCTGTGTCCTTCTACATCAGCTGTCCTAGACCAGGTCACTTCATGTATTTAGCACTCCTCAGCCGCAAGGCATGGGGATCACTGTAACACGCTCAAAACACAAAAACGAACAAGACACACGTCCTGCCCTTAACATTAGTATTCAGTACCGTGAGATGAAAGATCAAGAACGACCCCTATGTTGGGGCAGCAGAACCACGATCCACCTAATGTGATGGTGGCGTAGTGTGCTCACCTACTGCAACAGTGTAACGTAACGTAACGTAATGTAACATAAGGTAATGTAAAGCAATGTAATTACACGCAATGTAATACCTGTGAGGGAGTGTGGTCAGGAGAAGCTCTTGTGTGAAGAGAATTGTGGCACTAGCGGATGTTGGTTGAAGACCCTGCCAGGTGCCACCCTAACCCCTTTCCATGCGTACCTCATTTAGAGCTCAGTGTGGCCCTGTGGTGCGGAGGACAGGATCAGAGGGGGTATGTGAGTTGCCAATACCCGCATGTGGTAAGTGCTGAACACCAGGAGGTGGAGCTATGACTTGATGGTAGGGGCCCCATCTACTCCCCAGACAGGAAGGAGAGCCGGGTCAGGCCCAGGTGGGAAGCGGGGCTGGGCTCTATTTGAGGGGAACCTCGAAAGCTGTGCTGAAGATTTTCGCACTTTCTGACAACAAAGGTCTAAAGGCAGTGAGGATCCAATAGGGAGAATTACGTGATGAAAACAGCATTGTAGGAAGAGCATCTTGACAGCAGGAGAAGGTGTTGGATGGGAGACAAGAGGCAAGACCCCTGAGGGCTGAGGGAGGTCCCAGCGGGAGTCATGGAGGGAGGGGGGCATGGAGGGGAAGGAGACGCTAAAACCCACTTGGCAGGAAGACACAGGAGGCCAGGAAAATTGAATGGGCTTCTGGAAGGTGGGGAGAGAGGAAGAAGGTGAAGGTATTCGGCCCCCTCAGCATGTAACTGGGGGAATGATAATCCGGTGACACCAGGTGGTTCAGGACACGGAGCTCACTGAACACGCAGTGTAGAGAGCGTGGCTTTTCAGGGCCAGAGAGAAACAAGCAGCTGGGGAGGATCCGCGGTGGCTGGAGCTCAGGAGGAAGGACTGACAGAAGGGCCTGAGAAAAGCTCACCCCTGAGAGGTGGCGGTCAGAATCCCACAGCACATTAGGGTCTGCATAGCTGGCGGGTGAATGGGCACTGGGCACAGGGCTCAAGTCAGATCCTAGCCCGGTTCTCACTGTATGAGTCTGGAGCTTCCGAAACAGCTGAGCAAGGGCCTAACGTCCTCCAGCCTGCTCTTCATTCTCCAGAAAGGCTTCCAGATGTTTCCTCCTGGCTCCACTGGGGTGAGCAGGCTCCCATCCGGGAGAGAAATCCAGGGGTAGAGAATGTTGGAAAGTTGGTGGGTGACAGTTTTCCTCAACCCAAACACGAAGGCGTCCATGCGGCTGTCCCAGGGTCTTGGACGTCCCTCTCACCAACTTCCAGAAAACCCCTGTGTCTGCTCAGTCAGTGACAGTTGGAGCTGTGCCCTCATGACTTCTACAATTGTCTGTGTTGTGTTTCAATGAAAAAGGTTTTAAACCCTATGACTCTGAAGGAGGTAATCCCTGAGGAATCTGAAACAAATGGTCCTGAGAATCTGTGAGAGGCCCCCTGGAGAAAAGAAATCAGTCACAGCAGCTAGTGAGGGAGGGAGAGGAAAAGAGATCAGCCCCAGGCTTTCTACTCAGCTTTGCCAGGCTGGGCTGGCCCTCCTGGCTAAGCAAGCAACCAGCTTGCCGCCCTTGCTGTAGGGCAGTAATTTCCTACTCTTGAATAAAGCTCTGTGTATAGATACTACCAAACTACGAGTGTGTGTACCAACTTTTTCAGTTATTTTTATTTTGAGAGAGACAGAGAGAGCATGAGCAGGGGAGTGGCAGAGAGAGAGGGAGAATCTCAGGCAGACCCTCTACTGTCTGTTAATGCAGAGTCCAATGGGGAGCTCGAACCCACGAAACTGCAAGATCATTTCCTGAGCTGAAATCAAGAAGTCAGACGTTCAACTGACTGAGCCATCCAGGTACCTCTGTATGTAACAACTAAAAGTGAATGAAGTTTTCACCTGAGAAGAACCCAGATAAGTCATAGGACTGCCCAGGTTTTCATCCAGGAACAAGAAAAAATTCTTCCAGAATATACTGTATAGGACAGTGGGAGGCAAGTATAGTTGCATCCAGTGAGATTTCAACAAGGTATTCTTACATCCTGGATTCAGCCCTGGATACAGACTGGGCAGCGCCATTAAGCAAATAGGACTGATGTAGTTAGAGGACACGATGGCCACATGAGGTCCCCCTAGACTGTTCGGTCTTAGCCTCTGTTTGGACTGATGTCATGCACACGATGGGGATGACACTATTTTGCCAATCTGTGTTCTAAGCCCTTAAATTTTTTTTTAAAGTTTATTTACTTTGAAAGAGACAGAGACTGCACAAACCAGGGAGGGGCTGAGAAAGAGCAGAGAGAATCCCAAGCTGTCAGCAAAGAGCTGGGCACAGGGCTCCAACTCATGACACTTCAATATTAAATCTTTGATCTTCGCCAGAGTTCTGTGCTTGTTGAGCAGACAGGGTCCTGATGGCCTAATGCTGGGCCTGCAGCCGGGTTCCATGCTGGTCAGATAGGTCCTCGGTTCCCCTCAGCTCCCAGCTACAAGGAACATAAAGGATGGAGAGGATGCGAAAGCGAGCTGAGAACTAACACTGCCTTTCGTACAACCGGAGATCATGTCCCTCGCCATGAAGCCAGATGCCCTCCACCGAGCTCAGTGTTGCCCATGCTCCTGCACCAGGCATCCTGTCTTCCATAGCCCACCCTGCAATGCCTCCCCCTCCACAGAGCCCCCCTCCCCAGCTCAATGCTGAGGCCCTGCAGCTCTCAGTGAAGCAGACACCTTCATTTTCAGAGGAAGAAAGGGCTCAGCAAAGGAAAGAGGCCTATGCGAGCTCCTGCAGCAGGATTGAGTCTTGCTGGGAGGAGAACTCAGGGTTCTGGCCCCCAATCTGAGGCAGCAGCTGAGGGGACATCTGGGCGGTTCAGTGTGTTAAGAGGCCAACTTCAAGTCAGGTCATGATCTCACGGTTCATGGGTTCGTGTCAGGCTCTGTGCTGACAGCTCGGTGCCTAGAGAGAGCCTGCTTCAGATTCAGTGTCTCCTCTTCCCTCTCTTCCCTTTGCTAGCTCACATGTTTTCTCTCTCTCTCAAAATGGATGTTAAAAAGAAAAAAGTACTACAGCAGCTCCAAACACGTGAGATGGGGGCGGGTTACCCACGGAGGAGCAACGTGAGCTCTCAGCCATCTGGTTCTAGAAAGCAGTGGTGGGAGAGAAGGAGCTTTTATTGAAGTGGTACAATCATCCTTAGGGGGAGGTCCCAGTGTCCTAGGGCTCCGGGGTGGGGGGGACTCCGGGGTGGGGGCGGATGGCCAGGCCGCGGCTACATAAAGGTGAGGTGAGTCGAGGCAGGGACCCCACAGCTTTCCTTGTGCTCCTCAAACAGCTTCTCCAGAGCCTGCATGTAGAGCGTGTGATAGTGGTCCACCTCCTCCTCGCTGGGGTGGAGGCTCTGGGGCACCGGAATGGGGCGGCCCACTGCAGGGAGAGGGGGGATACAGGTGAGGTCGGGGTGGGGGGCCACTGCCGTCCTGCCCCGGAGATGGACACTCACCCACGGTGGTGATGGGCCTGGCAAAGGGCAGCAGGCCCCAGGAGTCGGCCGAGAAGAGTCCGCGGCCCCAGAAGATGCAGGGACTGTAGCCTGTGAGCTTCTTGAAGGTCATCTGGCACAGGTATTGCCAGGTGTTGGGGGCAAAAACCTTCAAATGGAAGATGTCGTTCTCTCCAAAGGAGTACACGGGTACCAGCGAGGCACTGGGCAGGGACAGGAAGAGAGAGGAGGGGTGTTGGGGCCAGTGGCTTTTGGGGCACCCCAAGATGGGACTGCAGACCCCTCCCCACACCTGCCTCCACTTCTCAAGGTCTTTTCAAGCAAATGAGAAAGAAATATCTGCAAGAAGGGACTCACAATCCTTGAGAAATGACTGCTTACTGGGCCTCTATCGCCAGGAGAGCCTTGAAGCACATGGCATTTAGGGTGCCCTGACACCCACCCCGGTGCAGACAGACCCCTTCAGACGGCTCCCGCAAAGCTTAACTCCTAGCAGCATGTCCAGTAACAGGGGTAGTCGATTAACCCATATTTGTATCTATTCTTTATTCTGTATTTTTACCATACAGTGAGATAGAGAAAAGAAAGTGCTATTAAGGGGCTCCTGGGTGGCTTTGTTGGTTAAGCATCCGACTTCAGCTCAGTTCATGATCTCAGGGTGTGTGAGTTCAAGCCCTGCATCAGGCTATCAGCAAAGAGCCTGCTTCAGATGCTCTGTCCCCCTCTATTTTTGTCCCTCCCATGCTCTCACTCCCTCAAAAGAAATAAAACAATGTTCTAAGAAATCCATGTATAGGGGACCCATGCACTTCAAACCTGTGTTGTTCAAGACTCAACCATATACATTTTCTTATCTAGCTGTTGAAACTACAATATCATTGCAAAGTTAAGCTATGAGTCTGTTTCACAAGTAAAGACACATGTTGAGGTCTTGTCTTTGAGGCAGTGTCAAAGGGATTTGAACCCAGGGCTTCTGGGCACAAGGTCCTGCTAACTGCGCTATGATCCTGCCCCTTTCAGAGAGGGAAGGCTGGACAAGAAAGTGGAAATGATGCTTGAAACAGAGAATACCCGCACATGCTGACATGAAAGGGGGTGCCTGGGAGCCTTGTTGTGTGGAGCTTCCGACTTCAGTTCAGGTCATTATTTGGAGACTTGTGACATTGAGCCCTGTATCGGTCTCTGTGCTGCCAGCTCAGAGTCTGGAGACTGCTTCAGATTCTGTGTCTCCATCTCTCCTCCCCCATTCACACTCAGTCTCTGTTTCTCTCTCTCAAAAAGAAATAAACATTAAAATCAAAGTGTTGGCATGAGAGCCCTGAAGGTGCAAGGCACAGTGCTGGCTCTGGGGACACAGAGGCCCAGCCACAGGGACCTTGCCATGTAGGGACAGAGACTGTGGGCCCCCAGATGCAATGCACTCATCTGACCATCAGCAGCACCCCAGCTGGGCACCTGCACCCCACTTACCCGTGCCTCAGTGCCAAGCGTACGAAGCCTTTGCGATTCCGCAGAACGAGGTGGTGCTCCCCTGGGATTGCATACAGGGCTTCCTGCGCGCCCCCAACCATGATGACCACAGCCTGCCCACTCGGGGGCTGAGAGAGAACAAAGTCCAGGCTCCTCCGGTTCACAGAACATCCTCCTGCATGCATGAGGAGGTGGGAGTGATCAGCATCATCATCCACTGCTGGGCTGTCTAGCCCCTCACCCACACTTTTTGTGTGTACCCCACACCCCATTACATACCAACCTGTTACCATGTGCCCTGTGCTGCCCCAGGTGACCTATTGTGCTCTCCCAGCAAGTGGGCAGGGTGCTTGCTCCAAAGCTCCCATTGTGAGCTCGGCCAACATTCAGGCCAGGTCCTCATGTCTCACGGGTGAGGAGCAGTGTGGCTGGGATGGGGGAGGGGTGCCTCACCGAAGGACATGGCATAGTCTCGATAGACTGGGAAGTAGAAGAGGATGTGTAGCCCTGCCATCACAGCACGAATCCCAGGGAAGTGCTTGGAGAAGTCGTTGGCCTCGGAGCCGAAATTACATAAGACTCCCATGCTCATGATTCCATGTGGGTGAGCAGCCAGCACATATTTCCGGTCAGGGGGCAGCTCTGCTGTTTTCACCAGCTTGGGGACGTTGAGCAGGATGAGAAGAAAGCAGCATGGAAGGCAAGACATCAGATGAAAAGAGTTGCCCTCCACCCCACAGACTTCAGAGTTCAAGGTCATCCCTGTGTCAATAGCAGTTGTGGGAGCTACTGTGGAACAGAACTCTGTCCCTCTCCCCCTCCCCATGGCCCATTGTTTCAGTTTAGAATGCCCAGGGGTGCATAGGCAGGGGTGAGTAAGTGTGGGAAGTGGGGGAGAGGGAGGAGGCAGAGAGTCTTTGTGGACGGTGACCTGTCACCTTGACTGGATAGTAATCCCTTAGCTGTTTCCAAATACTCCAGTTCCTCATGAACTCGAAGCGCCTTCCACCTTGGGGTAGAGAGATGAGTGGAAGATTCTGGGGTGCTCAGCCACCTTTTCTGCTCCCCGGGTGCAAGTCCTGGCATGCTCACCTTGGTTGGGAGTGTCCCAGTCCAGGAAGAACCATACGAAGTAGAGAACAGAGAGAGACCAGAGTGGGGTGAAGAGCAGGAAAAGGAGGAGAAGGGAGAAAAAGGTGCCTGGGTGAAAGACAAAAAAGAGAAGCCACTTAGGTTTTGAAGCTGGGTCGTCCAGTCCAGCCGCTACTCTCCGCCCCGCTCACAGATGGGGAGGGTGCACCCAGCCACCTCTGGCCCTCTCCTGCTCCCTTTGCAAGAGGGGGCTCTAGCCTTTTAGCCCCCACTCCCCACTCTCCTTGGGGACTCCAGGCCACCAGACCTCTCACCCATGAAGAGGAAAGAGAGCACCAATTGATAGGCGCCTATTATTTCCAGCCACTGTTTCTGCCCGGTTTCCATGGTGGAGGTGCGCTGCGAGGCTGTGGGAGACTCCTGTCCAGTAGAGCTCCCCTGCCAGCAAGATTCCTGGGAGCCAAAGCACAAACCAGGAAGGTTTGGGCGACCACAGGATGGATGGTTTTCACAGAAGGGCCCAGTCGCCGGAGCCTGGCGGGACCTCGGGAGTGTTGTGTGCGTGTGTAATGGATGGGGAGATCTTGGATAGGGAGCGCTAGAGTCTCGAGAATGATCTTTGAACTCCCAGGTTCCTTTGGTCGGGATCTGCTCTGGGCGGAGTTGGAGGGGACAGGAAGTGTACTAGGGAGGTGGGGCATTGATTGTGGAATGGAGTCTCTGAAGGAGCTGTGGAGCCCGCGGACTGGGCCTGATAGTGGCCAGAAGCCCCGCTGAGGCCGTGCGATCTCCTAGGGCACACCTGGAGCGCCGGTCCCCGGGAGTGTGGAGAACCCTGCACACGAACGCGCACACACTGCAGCTCTGTTACCACGTTTAATTTCCCTCCCCGCCCAGATTCGCGGAGGGAACCAGGAGGGTCGGGGAGGCGTGCCTAGGTGAGGGTGAGGTGCCGGTGGGCCAGATGCTTTGACAAGCTTTGTCTCCCTCAAAAGGCTGCGGGATCCTCTCCACCTGAGCGCGTGCCGCGTGTCCACCTGCGCCGGGCTCGGCCACGAGCTTCGGGGCACCGGGATCGCGGGTGGGGGCGTCCCACGCTGCGGGCAGAACGGGAGGTGAGAGGAGTGGTTGCTGGGATTCTCAGCCCGTCCCCTTCCCGTCCGCCCGACGGTCCGGGACAGGGTGCAGGGCACAGGCGGTTGCCATAGGCCACCTGGGGTGCAGGGGGCGGGGTGAGGCCGAAGTGTCAGATGCGCGAGGCAGCAACCAGGGACCTTTACCTTCAGGCGCTGGGAGTGCCTGGTGCCTGGTCTCCGCTGGGAGCCTGTGCTCCGAGTGGGCAGAGGTCGGAGCTCACCGCGGCTGTGGATGGACGTGCGGAAGGGCAGGAGGAGGCCCAGGGCCCCGCGGAACAGTGGCAGGGCCACCCTCACCGCAGCGCCTCTAACGCTGTCTGCAGCCAAGAGCCAGGAGCATTTTGGAACTGCAGGAAGAACTCTCCGAAACAGGAGTCAGGCGCCTGGGAGGCCAAATGGAGCAAGGGAGTGCCTGACTCTGAGTACCCCCTTTCCCCGCTTCCAGGAGTGCAGCCTGCCACACTCCTATGGGACAGGGCAGCCAGCCAGTGGCCCACTGGGCCACTGTCGGCTTCCTCACCAGCGTTCAGGTGCCAAATTGACTGATCCGTTATGATTCCAGCTCTGCTAGATCAGTGCGCCCACTTTTGTGTCCAGCGCTTCCAGGGACCCTCCCAGGACCATGACATTCACCTGGCCACTCCCAGGCCTGGACTGCAGATAGGCGGCGCTGGCCTTGTCAGAGGACACCAAACCTGGGGCGAGGGCAGAGGCTGGGAGCCTGATACCTGTGTTCTTGAGTAAAGGTAGAGGAGATCACCAGACAGGTAGACTGGGACGCCCAACCCAGGGTAGGAGGGTGAAGTAGGTCACCACCTAGGGCTGGGGGGATGGGTTGCTGAGGCTGACCTCCCCCCTTCTCAGCACTATGCATGATGTAGTCCCTGAAAAAAAGGAAATGGAAGCCACTGGGCATAATCAGCAGGAGCCCCGGGGCCCAGAAGAGCCAGGAGCAGCTCGTGGCCTCTGTGCAGAAGTTGCTGAAGGCCCGGATGACCAGGACCCCGTGAGGATGGAAGCCAAAGAGGTAGTTGCCGGAGGGATCCGACTCTGTGGTTTTCAGCAGCTGGGGGCACAGAGAACATACTCACCCTGGCAGGGAGATCAGACTTTTGGCAGTGACCAGGGAAGAGTCCCGCCCAGCACACTCTTCCTGGGTGCCTCTCGCCAGACAGGAAAGTAATCTCTGAAATGTCTCCAGATGGCCCAGTTGGGGACCCAGGCAGAGCAGTGGCCTCCTGCCCATGGCATGTCCCTGTCTGCAGAGAGCCAGACCAGGTAGAGGAGGGCTAGGATCCAGGCTCAGCTGAGGAGCACAGGGACTAGCACGGCCATAAACACCTGGGCTGCAGAATGGAGCGGGGAGGGAGAGGAGGCAGGGATACTCAGGCCCCTTCTGCCTCCTCTTCCCTGTGGTGTGGCTTCAGTCCCTTCTGTCCCGGCAGATTCCTTCTGTCTTCAAGGGCCCCCTGGATCCCTGCCCCCACCTGCCTCGGAAACAGGGAAGTGAGGTGCCAGGGTGTGGGCCTCACTCACCGAACACCAAGAAGGAGCAGTTCCACTGAAGGACAGAAACCGCTTGGAGACCCTGGAGGAGGGTCTGGAGGAGGCTGGCAAGCTATGGAGGGGGATCCCACAGGGGCTGCTGTGGGCTCTTAAGTACAGTCTCTCGTGGCCCAGCTGACCCGCCCTGACCCTTGGCCCTGGGGTGGCCCCTGTTTCCCCTCCCTTTTCTGTTCCCTGTACCCTTGGGAGCCCCAGGACAAAGAGTTAAGTGCTACCTGAGCCCACAGGCCTGTGACCAATAGGACCAAACCGAGATGCCCAGGGGTGCGGCCAGCAGCCTGGGGGTGAGGAAGGTGTTTGTACTTGGGGAAGTCACAGTATTGGGCTGTGAATACCGAGCTGACAGAGGCCTGGGAAATTGTGGTGTTGCCTGAGGGGTGCGTCCCGCCACACAGAGCAGCCCCCACAAGTGAGAACAGCTAGGAAACTTGTTAGTTGCCCTGGCCTGGCCCCTAAGGAGTAGCTCAGGCCTCTGTCAGGGGAGACATTCCAGAAGGAAGGGGTTTTGGGGGAAGGCCAAGGATTGGTGAGCTCCAAAAAGCACACCCTGTGAGTGGCCTGGGACCAGGCCTCACATCGCCTTGCCCTACCCCTAGCACCCCCAACACTGGCCAGAGCTGTGGACTGCCAGCTTCTCTGGGTCAGGGAATGTCACTTCATAAATTAAAAGTAATATTTTAAAATGCTTATTTAGTTTTGAGAGAGAGAGACAGACCGTGAGTCCAGAAGGGGCAGAGAGAGAGGGTGACACAGAATCTGAAGGAGATTCCAGGCTCAGAGCTGTGAGCACAGAGCCTCATGTGGGGCTCAAACCCACAAGCTGTGAGATCACGACCTGAGCTGAAGTCAGACTCTTAGCTGACTGAGCCACGCAGGAGTCCTGGGAATGCCACTTCTTTAGAGACAACTATGACACACGCACCATTAGGCGCTTCCATCATGTGTTCTTCTAGCATAAAGTATGTCCCCCGTTTCCTTCCTTCATGGTGATTTTCTGATTCAGGTCTCCCCCAGGCTGTAAGCAATCGGAAGACAGGCCTGGGTCTCATCAGCAGGGTGACAAGTGCCCAGCAGATGGGGGAGTCAGCATAGGAGACACAATGAACCAGCTGCTTTCAGTGCCACTCAGGCTGACACACCATTTGGGTCCCTGTCCCCTGATGCACTGTCATGAGGGCTTCAGCTTCCAGGGACCTGGCCAGGAGGTATCTTCTCCTATCCTGGCTCAGCCCACTTCCATCTGGAGGGAGTCCAGGGGGGAGATGCTTGTTCCATTCAGCAGGGTACCAGCCTCACCCACCAAGAAGGCAGGCTTGGGGTGCCAGGGGGCTCAGTCGGTTAAGCGTTCGACTTCTGCTCAGGTCCTGATCTCATGGTTGGTGGGTTCGAGCCCCATGTTGTGTTCTTTTGACAGCTCAGAGCCTGGAGGTGCTTCGGGATTCTCTGTCTCCCTCTCCCTCTGTGCCTCTCCTCCACTTGCCCTCTCTCTGGGGCTCTCAAAATAACTAAAATAAAACATTAAAAAAAAAGGAAGGAGTTAGAGATGGGACCCAGGGAAGCCTCCAGGTTCGCACACTGCTCTATCATCTGCATCTGCCTTTTCCCTTCTCTGGTGTTCGTGTTGGGAGTAACTCCAAGCGTCTTCTCTACTCTGGTGGCAGGAGGGATCCGGGGTCAGTAAGGACGGGAAAGAAGGAACAGGGACTCAAGGGTTACAAATCCTCCTTTATTGAGAGGGAGGCTGAGAGTCAATAATTTATTATATGGAGAGCCCTCAGATTCCTTCTCCCCATGAGTCCTTGAGGGTGGTGGGGAGGGACGCCTGAGGGGAGCTCCAGAAGCTTCCTGAGAGGGCCACGTGTTGTTGTAGGGGGGAGGGGAATGGGAGGCGACACATTCAGTCCCAGGCACATGGAACATCCGCTCAGGAAGCAAGGCGCCAGACAGACCCCCTTCTGTGTAGGGGGCCCGAGGAAGGCACAGCGGCAGGGCAGGTCTGGCAGAGTGGTTGAGTGTCAGGGGTCAACAAAGGACACCATGATGTAGCGAGTGCCCCGAGTGGTGGGCAGCCCCTCGTGGTAGTGAGTGAGGCGACCAGGGTGCAGGAGCCCCCAGCCCTTCCGTGGGGACGAGACGATGCAGTCGTAGCGCAAGAAGCGGCAGCCACCTCCCTGGAAGAAGACGGGGAACAGACATGGGGAGTGAGCACACAGGAGACGGGGGGCAGGCGGCTCCCAGGACGGGAGAGGCAGGGAAGGGAGGCCAGGAAGCTGGGAGGGCAGCCAGAGGAGAGCCCGGGGCAGGGAGGCTGACTGAGCGGTTCCTGGGGGGTGGGGGGGTGGGGGGTAGGGGGCAGGACAGCAGGGGGAATGCATGTGGGCGTGCACGCATGTGTGGAGGGGCCTTGGGGGCGCAGACTCACCTCATAATCCAGGCCCTTGTGGTTGAGGGCGACATTGAGAGTGAAGGTGGAGGAGTCGTGATGGGGGCGCAGAGATGGCTGCTCATCTGGTCGGTAGCGGACCACAAAGTTCATGACCGCCCGGGCCTGTGGGGGCACGAGAGAGGGGGCTGTAGGGAAGGCTGTGAGGTCCTGGGGGCTTGATTGGGGCTCCAAGGGGGTGAAAGTCTCTGCCAACAGGGGGAGGGGCTGCAGGGGCAGTGCTTCTAACTGTCCCCATCCCGAGATGCCCTCCCGTGGTATCCCTTTCCATGGGCCTCCAGGTGCTGGGGGTGGGAGGTGGGGAGAGGCTGAAAGGGTGCAGCATGGAGACTGCCTGCCAGGGCTGAGGTGTGGGGAGGTGGAGGCGGGAAAGGAGGCAGAGGGCAGGGGGAGGGGCAGCGGTCCACCTTGGTGTGGTAGCCTGGGAACAGGCTCTCTGTCATGGGCCCCACGTACGTCCTCAGCAGCTGCAGCCACTGGTCCTCATAGCCCACCTGCTTCATGTGGATGTCCACGGTGGGCACGTTCTCGTAGCCTCCGGCCAGCCTGGAGTCCTGTGGGCCGTGAGCACTGAGCACCAATGGGCAGGCGCCAGCCTCCCCCCTCCTCTTGCCCTGGGCCTTAAGGCTTGTGGAACCGTGTCTGGCAGCCTCGTCCACTCAGCCTGACTCACTCCTGCAGGCCCGTTATGTCTCAGTGAAGACGTCACCTCTTCTGTGAAGCCCCTTGGGTCCCCCATGTCTGGGCCAAGGGTCTGTCCTGTGACTCCCACAGCCTCTGAGCTGCCCATCCCAGCCCTTAGAAGCTCGGTTCCTGCTACTGACTATAGTGGGTGAGGTGCAGGCAGGCAGGGCCGGCGCAGCCCAATGAACCACCCTGCCTGGGCCTGTGGCTGGCACCTGGGACTTGTATTTCTTGAATGAATGAATGATCACAGTCGTGTCCTCTGTAAGTCCCCTCCTTCTTGGTGACCTCTCTTTGATGCCACTCTAGATTCCATGTCCCTGGCTCACAGCCACACCTGCCTCTCCCAGGGGCCCTGCCTCCTCCCTGTCCCAGCCCCTCTCACCTCATGCCGGCCTCCTGACCACTGGCCGTAATGCTCCATTTCCTCCACCAGCTCGTCACACATCTGGTCTGACAGCAGCGGGAACCAGTACACGTCTGGACATGGCTGAGGAGGCGGGGAGGAAGGGCAGGGTCTGGGTGGGGGGCTGCCCTCGGAGACCTCTCCGGGAGAAGCCAGGCAGCCAAAGGAGGGGAGAAAAGACCAGGAGAGGAAAGGGAAGCCAGGACAGGAGAGGAGCTGGTGACATGGGGGCCTGAGCACAGGAACGGGCCACTGCCAGCGCGGGGCCAGGAAAGGCTGGATCAGAGACAGTGGGAGCAGCTCCGAGACCACAGCACAGGTGGCAGGAGGTGCTGGGGGCCCAGGATTGGAGCTTCTTTACAAAACTGTCGCTTTACCCATAACGGTAACAGCCCCGAGGACCACTGGGGTAGTGGCGGGTGGGGAGCTGAAGGCCCATCTGCCCAGCCTGCGCCCTTATCTGCCTGCACTGAGCAGCCTGAGGCATCAGAGGGAGGAGTGCTCGGAGACGGCTAATCCAGGCAGTGGACTCAGGGTGCGACAGCCACCAGGGCAGTCAGTAGTCCCGCGGGGGGCTCACCTGCTCCACGAGTCCCTGCCCTTCCAGGGCGCGGCTGTAGTTCTCGTGAATGTACTGCTCCTGCCAGTCCTGCAGGAGGGGAAGGGTGCGCACCTTGTCCTGTGCCCCCTTCACTCCATCTGGTCCCACCCAGGAAGTCTGGGGCCCACTACCACGACTGCCTGTCCCGAGGCAGAAGCAGACCCCGTGGGTGAGCACTTGTGCGGGTGCACGTGCGTGTGTCCTCCTTTGGAGAGGGGCACGCTGCTTCTCTGAGCAAGGGGCCCTCACTTACCAGGGGGTTGTCGAAGATCTGCCAGAGGTCAGGGTGCAGATGGTCGGTGTCATAGTGGGAGGTGGCCAGGAGACGGCCGAATTCCTGCTGATTGCTGAGGTGGAGGAAGATCCCCTGAGGGGGAAGGGGGGACACATTGTTAGATGACCTGGGGGGTGGGGCTGCTTCCTAGCACCCCAGCACAGGGTTTCCAGGCTGTGTTCACCTTGTCCCGCAGGCTCTTACAGAAGGCCATGTCTGGGTCGGTGTCGCTGCCTGAGAACACCTCCCTCTGAGGCAGCTCTGACCTCAGGGTCTCGCCACGGATCACGTACGCCTGGGATATGTAGGGCACATTCCACACGCCCCTAGGGGCACCCATGCTGGTGTCAGGTAGGCACAATTGTGCCCAATTCAACCCAGAAGCCCCTTCACCCAGGGCACCCCACTCTCCAAGCCGCCTCCCTGGTCAGGCGCTGCCCTTTACAGCACCCAGTCTGGCTCTGGTCAGCCTGTACCCCACAGCGGTGGCATTGCCGGCAGGCCGCTATGCCTGGGCCCTGGGCGTGGGCTTTTGGGAGAGTGTGCCGGCAGCCGCAGGCTGGGGGATGGGGGCTGTGTTTCAGAAGGACTCACACTCGCTTCCGCTGCACCAGCTCCACATAGTCTTCAGACCGAGCGTAGTACTCATCGGGGCTCAGGGCCCCCCAGAAGTTGGACCACAGCTTCCCGTGGCGGGATAGCATGGGTGCTATCACCTTCCTGTGGATGGGCGGAGGTGAGGCCTGGGTCCAGGGAAGGAGCCAGGGGCTCCCTGTAGACTATCTGGGGGCCCTCTGGTGGAACCGGGCGAGCGACCTGTTCTCCTCAATGAGGATGCGCAGGGTCTGCTGGTTGGTAATGACAGCGTCAGCATCCAGGCTGAAGTAGAATTTGCACTCGGGGTCCTGCCGACAACTGTCCCTGGAGATGACAGATCAACGAACAGATGAGCTAAAATGGGAGCAGGTGGAGGGGACAGTGCGGGGGGGCGGGGAGCGGTGTGCTTGCTTCCCCAGGACCCCCAGGTTCTCCTGGTGGGGAGGGCCCCTGTGGAGGCCGAGTATAGGCCACATGCTGAATGGAGAGGGAAGGACGGGTGAAGTGGCCAGCAGCGTCCCCCATCTGCCCCGCCCAAGGCTTACTCACATGGCCATGTCCCTGGCCTCGCCTGGGGACAGGGCCTCCTCTGGCCCCACCAGCTTCACAGCTAAGAAGTGGTCCTGGAGCTGTGGCCAGGAGTCTGCGATGTGGGGCTCGTGGTGCACCTCCTAAACATAAGGGAGAAACGGAGGAGGGGAGAGAGGCGGCAAAAAAGATGGTGCCTGAGGGACAGGTGGGGGATGACGGTGAGTGGAAAGGGTGCAGGAGGGAGTCTGGGGTGGGGGCGGGGAGTTCCAATCCTGAGGGTTGGGGGGAAGGTTCCCTTGGGAGAGTCTGTTGGTCGGAGGTGGGGTGGGGGGTGGTTGTCTCACATTGTTATGCAGGAACAGGCTGACCCTGTCAGGGGGGTAGTCCAGGAGCAGGAGCCGCTGCAGGAAGCGGGGCAGGAATGGCGTAGGCTGCTCCACAAATACGGCCAGGAGCACCCGGGGGGGAGGCTGGAAGGTAAGACATGCTGGGGCTCAGACGAAAGACCAGGCCTCCCCCATCAGTCTGTCCCGGGGGTCCCAGGGGCTTTGCCCAGTGCGCTGCTGTCCCGTGTGCTCTCCCCGCATCCCCTGCCTCAGTGCCTTCTCCTGCCCGACCCTGGCACCCCTCCTCACCTGCCCCCCGGGGAGTGTCCTCCGGTCCCTGCCGCAGAACCCACAGCCTCCCTGGGGAGTCCAGCCGTTAGGGACGTAGTTTCCCAGGTAATTCAACTGGAGCTGTTGGAAGAGGCAGTGAGAGGCTGAAGTGAAGGAGTCCAGCAGGAGAGGGGCTGAGAGCCAGGTGGACAGGCAGGGGCCCTGGGCGTGGAGGGCAGGAGGGGGAGGGATGGACACTTAGACCCTCTCCAGGCACCTCTGCTGCGGGTGCTGGGGAGTAACGGCTGCTTGGAAGGGATGGCTACTCAGGGGCAGGGGGCGGGTCTGAGTGGGGCAGGGGCAGGGTCTGTGGGTATAAACCTTAGTCGGACCGTTCCCATGGACCACAACAGGAAGCGTGTCATAGGCCACATTCCGGATACGCACGCGATTCCGATCGAATTTTAAAACTATCTCATCTGGGGAAGAAAGGCCCAGCTTTACATTCCTTTCCTCTCAAGGCTGCCAAGCAACAAATGCTTCTAAATATGGTGGGCAGGGGTCCTGGATTCTCTAGAGGATGGACTGTGGCTCCAGGCGGGGCGAGGATGGGCTACCTTCTCTCGGTGAGGGTATTGACCTGGCCACCCTGGGGCGCTCCCCCACACTACCTGGGTGACCTGGGCAAGTCCCCAGTCCCTCAGAGTGGCAGTGTCCTCACCTGTGATACGCAGTAACCACAGACCCTCCTCCCTTTGCAGGATGGTTGGGTTAAACAAAATTACAGAAATAGAGACCTGACCCAGAGCCTTGGCACAAAGTATGCGTCCAACAGATTTCAGGGTGAGGCAACCCCCTCCGATTGCCTTTCTCCTCACCTAAGGCCCCATTGAGGTTCTGAAAGATGCGGGATTTATGATCCAGGTTGAGGCTGAGTTTCTCCTGGATGGGATGAGATGGGGCAGTTAACCAAGGAGCAGGTGGGCCGTCATTTCCCACTCTTTTTACTTCCTAAAGCTCCATACCCCGCACTGCGCCTTTAGCCAGAGCTGCAAGGGGCCATCCTCCCCCTTCCTCCCTACCCTCAGCCCTGGGTCCAGGTAGAGTCGAGTGTAGAACAGCTGATCATCATCATCATCCTTGTACTTCCACTGGCGGACAACTTGGTGGATGGTGGGGGCAAAGCCGATGAACCCTGCAGGGGTGGGGAGGGGCTGATTCCAAGCCTCTCAGGGTCCCAGGGACTGGTCCCCACTCCGTCTCTAGCCCTCAGGCACCTGGAACACTCCACACCCCCTGACTCTCAGCCCCTCCGCCTTGGGCACTCTGCCACTCACCACCAGAGTTGAGGAAGCGCTTCCCCGTGCCCACCTCAGGGTACTGCTCTGCCAGCCCCCATTCGGGCCAGCAGAAGCCCTCCGCAGAGAAGAGCAGGCGGCTGCCACTCTGGACAAACTTCTTCAGCAGCTCTGAGGGGCTGCCAGCCAGAATCACGTCGTAGCTGGGTGGGGAAGAGGGCCCTGAACAGGAGAGCCACTAGGAACCTCGGTATCCTTATCTGCTCCTCGGGCTTGCCCCCTTCTCCTGGTTCCTCAGCCCCAGCCCCTTTACCTGTCCACAAACATGATGACCATGTCCTCTCGGTCAGCATACTTCTCCATTTCCTTCTTTAGCCACCTGACCTTCTGTCCTCCACCGACCGTTCGGGCCACATCACCCCCTCGCCACTCCTGTCCCAGGCCCAGGGTCTGTGGGGGAGACCCACCATGCCAGGGAAGGGCTCAGTTGGCCAGAAGGTCCCTCCTGACCAGGCTTACGGCAGGGACCCAGGCATCCAGCCCTTAGTCTGCTCCAGGGTCTGGGGCATTCCTCTGCTCACCCGCACTGTGTAGTTGAAGAACTCCGCTGACCGCAGGAAACGCCGGTACCCTTCCGTCTCTGCTGTGGCCACCGTGATCACCAGCAGCTTCTCTGTCACCAGCCGAGAATTGGTGCCCGGGACCCACTCACCCAGCTCATTGCCCTCACGAGCTCCGCTCTCCGCAGGCCCCCTTGCCCTCCCTCCGACTCTGCCCCTGTCCTCTATTCCCCCTCCCCCCACCCCCGGATTCCCTCTTAAACTCCAGCCAAAACTTCGGCCCCAGCTGAGAGCTGGATGGGAGTGACACCCAGGAATCCGGGATGAGTTCACATGGAGAGGCTGGAAATCCCAACCCAGGGCGGGCTCCGTGATTTGTTCCGCGGAGGGCGCAGGGCTCCCCTTGGGGAGGCCGGCCATATCCTCCCGGCCTCCACTCCCCCACCCCACCCCAAAGGCAGACACGCAAAACCGGCACCCACTCGCCGCTCCCGGGGCTCTCACCTGGGTTGACCGGGTCTCTGCCCCGGGGCCGGTCGGAAGCAGAGGTCGCAGGAGGCGGGTGCAGCAGCAGCAGCAGGAGCCCCAGCAGGAGCCGGAGTTCCGGGCCCCAGGAGGCCATGGCGGGGAGCCGGCGGAGAAGGCACACAGGCCCGCAGGGCGCCTGGGCTGTGTGCCTGGATTCCAACTCCGCAGAGGAACTGTGGGCAGAGGGACCGGGGCTGCCCAGCGGCCCGCTGCGAGGAGGTGTAGGGCTCGGGCTCCGCCCTGGAAAAAAGGCGTAGCCCGAGGCTACTGAAAACTCGAGAAGCCGGCGCCCTAGACAAGGCGAGGATTGTCCCCAGGCGTGAGCGCGCGGGCTGCACGGAGCCAGCGGAGGGGGCGTCCGGCCGGGAGGCGGGGGCTCAGGCCGGCGGTCGCGAGCCGAGGACTTCGATCTGAGCCAGCCGGGCCCAGCGCCGCCTGACACACGAGGAAACTGAAACCTGGAGACGGGAAGTCACCCCCTGCAGGCCCAGCGGGATGCGGAGGCGGGTCTTTGCCACAACTCTGCCCGGAGAGCACGGCTTAGGGGCGTGGGGGCGCTCAGAGCGGGGACGAGCGGAGCAGCGGGCGGCCAGGAGGGAGAAGGCCGGGGAGTCTGCGGCGCCAGGGGCGCTTGGGGGTTGAGGTTTCGGCAGAGGGTCATCAAGGGCCTCTCGGATTGCCCCCTCGAGCCTACCCACTCTTTTTGGTAGTCCAGCCCATCATCTCTACCACCCCGGGGAGAATCTCCAGAGGGTGCCTGTATAATGGTGGCATCTTCAGAAGGACGACGAAAGGAAAATAACATTTCTCGAAAGACCACTTCTCTAAAATGATCCATGTAGGGGGCCCCACAAAATACATAGCCACCCGGAGGCCGGAAGTGGTTTTGCCCCTATAAAATATGGCGGTAAGCTTTCTCGTCTCCTAGGGAACACACGTAATAGGTCGAAGCTTTGGGAATTCTAGTGCGATAGTTCTGCGCACGCGTAAAAGCACGCGCTGCCGGAAGTGACGGCACTCCTTCCACAGCGTGTGGTTTAGCACGCGTGCGCAGTAGGCTCTTCCGTCAGCTGTGTTGTGGAAATGGTGGAGAAAAAAACTTCGGGTAAGTGAACCCCGGGCTCTCGGCCCCTTACCACCTCTCAAATCCAAACCCAGCCTAGAATAGTCTCAAATCCCTTCCCTGGCCCTCGGGCCCTGGCGTTGGGGTGGCCTCTTAGATCACCCATTCATGTTTAATTGGTGCCTGCTCCATGTCGGGCGCTGGGGTTGGAGAGGGTAAAAAGAACCCTAGCATCCCAAGACTGGCTTTCGGAGAGGGGGACAGACACGTAGACCTGCCATTGCACTTCAGTGCGATGGCAGAGGGGTGCACAGCTACTGGGCGCAGGGAGGAGTGGCACCAACCTAGCTTCTGGGATGGAGGGGACCGCGAAGGCTGGGAGAGGGGAAACGCTTGCATTGAGACTTGAAAGTCGAGTTGCGGTTTCACTCGGCGTACGTGCGCCGAGGCTTGTTCCCAGCAGCGTGAACCTCGCGTGCAAAGGCAGGAAAGCAAGAGAGAGCAAGTCGCTTAGGGAGCCAAGTTCACAGTTTGGGGATTGCGGAGGAATAGTAAGAGAGTCTGGAGGGTTGGGGAAAGGTACATTTGAAAGGCATTCGGTATACTTCCAGAGAGTTTGAATTCTCTAGAGAGGGCAGTAGGAAGTCATCACAGGCTCTCTTAAGGCAGGGGAGTGACAGAAAGAGATTTGTCTTTTAGAGAGGCAGTTCTGGCTTCGATGCGGAGCAGCGCTGTACAGTGGAACTTTTTGTAATGATGGGAATGGTCTTAATCAGCACTGCGTAGTATGGCAGCTTTTAGCCATATGTGAGGGTTTAGCATATGAAATGTAGCTAGTGCCACGGAGGAACTGAATTTTACATTTTATTTAAACTTATTTTAGCCACATCAAATTTAACTAACCACACGTGAGTAGTGGCTACCATATTGTACAGCAGGGGTCTAGAGGCTGGAAGGCCAAGGCCAATTAAGGGAGGCATTGAGTAGTCCTCATAAAAAATGAGGGTAGAACAGTCTGCCAGATTGACTTTTAATAAATCTGATCCTGTCAACCTGTCAACCTTTCTTAAACTTTTTTGCTGGATCTCCCTTATTTTCACCACAAATCCCCAATGCAAAGTCCTTTAGACATTTACAGGTAAGACTCATAACAGTTGGCCTGACTTTATATCCACACAGCACCCCCTCCCCCATATGCTTTATATTACCAAGCATACTAAACTTTAAAAAAAAATTTTTTTTAGTGTTTATTATTTTTGAGAAAGAGAGAGATAGGACATGAGCAGGGGAGGAGCAGAGAGAGAGGGAGACACAGAATCTGAAGCAGGCTCCAGGTTCCGGGCTGTCAGCACAGAGCCTGATGTGGGCCTGGAACCCGTGAGCCGTGAGTTCATGACCTGAACTGAAGTCGGACGCTTAACTGACTGAGACCCCGGTGCCCCTGAGGTTTTTCTAATTTCTTGAAGCCACCACAGTCTGCCATCCAGGCCTTCTCCCATGCTGATATGAAGGCCTGAAATACCCTTTTCTCTCCCCCAATCAAGGTAATTTCTATTCATCAGTCAGTTCTCAAACTAGACCTCTTATTTTCCTCTGGAAAATGTTTCTGACTACTGTAAGGCCAGTTAGGTGTTTCTGGCATGTGCTGTGTAGCACTATGTACTTCCTTGTGCTAACATATACTGTTAGCATGTGCTCTGCTGCTCTCGTTTGTTTGATCATTTGTATTCCCCACTCGACTGTAAGCTCATGTATTCCCAGGGCCAAGGGCACCACCTGGCACTTGGAAGTGAGGTAGTATGCAGTGATCCACAGCAGGGCAGTTCTAAGTTCTTCCCAAGCCACATACCAGCTACGTGAGCTTTGGACACATTTCTTAACCTCTGAACTTGAGTAAACTGGGGATGATAATGTTACCTCCCTCATAGGGTGGCTAAAGAGTCAAAGCTCTTACACAAAATGCTTAGCATAGTGTCTGGCTCATAGTGCGTGCCCAATGTTAGCCACTCGTGCCGATGCTATTATTATGGTTACAGGCACTCGCTAAGTTATTTGTTCAATGAATAAAGAGATAATTTTCTGTAGAGCTGTCAGACCCTGGCAAAGAGAGAGGTTTAAAATAATAACTTCTAGGTTTCTTATTTAGGATGCTTGGGTAGATGGTTCCATTAAAGAATACATAAGGAGAAGCAGCTTGGATGGGAAGATTTTAAATTTTGAGCTGCAGTGTTGATGGGCCATGTCTGGCTACTCCTCAAAGCCTGTCAGGTGGCCTACTGTCTCACCTCTGAGGAGACAGCTGTCCCCATCTCTTTCTGAGTCTGATCTCTCTTCCTGGGATTTCAAACCCAAACATAGGGCTTTAACTCTCACCCAAAAGCAAATGACTCCAAAGGTAATTCTCTCAATACTGGACCTTCTCCTGAGCTCCACAACTGGCTGTTGAGTTGGTTGCAAGAAGGTACCTGCTGACCTCACCATTTTCTTTCTTTCTTTCTTTTTTTTAAGTTTATTTATTTTGAGAGAGAGAAAGCGAGCGAGCATGAGTGGAGTAGGGACAGAGAGAGAGAGGGAGAGAGAGAATTCCAAGCAGGCTCTGTGCTGACAACGCACGGCTTGAACCCACAAACCATGTGATCATGAGCTGAGCTGAGATCAAGAGTTGGATGCTTACCTGACTGACACCCAGGTGCCCCATTGACCTCACCATTTTAAACCTCTCTCTTCTTACCTACCAGCTGTTCACTGGGATCAGATAATTCTACACAAAATGTTGCTTTTTTCACTAAAAGCATTCACTGAAAAACCATCAGAAAAACCTGAAGTCACACCAGGGAAGCAATGAAGGGGTCTTTCCACTGGAGGGAGATAGTCAGTACAGTCTCAGGGTGTAGTAAAAGGAAGATTTTAGAAATACACACTGGATTTGGCCCTAAGGCACCACCAGGGTGTGAGTGGTTCCCACTAAATGGGAGTCATTTTGCTGGGGATTGAAGAGTGGATGGGAAGTGAGGAAGTGAAACATCCCATGGGTGATTCTCTCAAAGAGGAGTGTTTGTGAATTTGGGTCGACACGTTAGTGTTTGGTAGGTTTTTCCAGCGAAGGGAAAGTCTTTGTTGGGGAAGAGCGTTTGAAGATGCATGAGGGAGGGAAGGACTCGAGCTGGAGGTAAAAGGTTCACTTTAGCAGTGGGACTTGGTGGAGAGGGTGCATCTTCTTGGAATGGAGGGAAGGTGGGTTCCTGTGTTTGAGGGTGGGCTGGAAGATGACCATCTCTACATGTGAGTGGCCTGTGTCCTTTGAAGTAGGAAGTGAGATTACTGAGCATGACGGCTGAGTGCATGAAGGTCCCAGTGGAGGCTGCAAGCCCTGAGTATACAGTGTGATTTTTGCCACCAGTGAGAGGTCTCCAGCAGGCATCTCATTGGCTGGGTCTGGGGATTGGGAGGAAAGACTAGGGCCAAAGGGATAGAAAATAGGGGCCTTATTAACCAGGAGGGAGGCAAAGCAGAGGGGCTAATATACTGGGAGAAGGTACAAGGGCCAGGGGTTTGGTGACTCGGATAAATCAGAGAGCTGTGGCTCCGTCCATGTGCTTCCCGGAACCAAGGCCACCCCAGTTTCTCTCTTCCTATGCCTTCATGACTCCCTGGCTCTGCCCTATCCAGTTCGCTCCCAGGATCCTGGACAGCGGCGGGTGCTCGATCGGGCTGCCAGACAGCGTCGAATCAACAGGCAGCTTGAGGCCTTGGAGAATGACAACTTCCAGGACGACCCCCACGCGGGACTGCCCCAGCTTGGCAAAAGGCTGCCTCAGTTTGATGACGATGCTGACACCGGTGAGCCGGGGCGTAGAAGGAGGTGGGTGGAGGAAGGGGAGGCCCAGGCTGGGGAGGCAAGGCCAAAGGAAGGGGGAGGGGTCTGCCTAGAGAAATATTGTAGAGGGACATCAGGCTGGGGCAGGGGGTGGGGGGTAGATGACACAGGAGCCCCTTTGGCTCTGCCAGGGACTGGCTTCTGTGACTGTGAGCCGGCTGCTGTCCCCCTCTGCGTCACCTTCAACTAGCACATATAAAGAGCATGGAGGAGCCGAGCTCTGAGAGCGCTACGGCTCTGACATAAAGCCTTGGACTTAGGGGAACATGGAGAAGAATGTAGGCGCAGGCTGGAGAAGTGAGGGTAGGGACACCTGAGAGATTGACTCAGAACCCAGGTGAGCCTGTGCTCAGGGAGTGGACACGTGTGTATCAGGAACGCTGGTGTCGCTGGTGTCTTTCTTGGCATGTGCCAAATAACTGCAGTTGACCTTTGAGCAACACGGGTTCGAAACTGCGCGGGTCCTTAGTATGTGGGATTTTTACAGTCGGTGCTGGAAATATATTTGCTCTCCTTTAAGGTTTTCTTTTTTTTTTTTAAAGTTTTGTTTTTTTAGTGTTTATTTATTTTTGAGAGTAATGGAGACAGCGTGAGCAGGGGAGGGGCTGAGAGAGGGGGAGAGAGAATCCCAAGCAGGTTCCATGCTGCCAGCACAGAGCCTGATGCGGGACTGGAACCCCATGAAATTGTGAGATCATGACCTGAGCTGAAACCAAGAGTCAGATGTTTAACCGATTGAGCCACTCAGGCAACCCCCCCCGCCTTATGATTTGCTTAATATTTTGTTTTCCCGAGTGTTGTTTAAAAAAATGCAGTATATAATACGTGTATTAACACGTGTTAACTGACTGTTTATGTTACCAGAAAGGCTTCTGGTCACCAGTAGCTCTTTGACATTGTTTTTGGGGAGTCCAGAGTTATACATAGGTCTTGGGCTGCATGGAAGAGGCTGGCGCCTCAACCCCTGCATTGTTCAGTGGTCAACTGTAAATGCTTTTCATCTGTAGGAAAGAAAAAGAAGAAAACTCGAGGCGATCATTTTAAACTTCGCTTCCGAAAGAACTTTCAGGCCTTGCTAGAGGAGCAGGTGAAGGGGGGTGGCCCCAGGGGCTGGGAGGGCCCCCCAGGGGAGGATGGAGCTGCAGAGGTCCTTGTCCTGGGTCGGTTTTTGCCACATGGGTGGGTGGAGGAGGTGTGGAGCCTTCCCTTGTCTTTGCAGAACCTGAGCGTGGCCGAGGGCCCCAACTATCTGACGGCCTGTGCGGGACCCCCTTCCCGGCCCCAGCGCCCCTTCTGTGCTGTCTGCGGCTTCCCGTCTCCGTATACCTGTGTCAGCTGTGGCGCCCGGTACTGCACCGTGCGCTGTCTGGGCACCCACCAGGAGACCAGGTGAGCTTGGAACCTCCCCCTGGGCCCATATCCTCTCCATCCTATCGCCCAGCCTCCCGGGACCCCTCCTCCTCCTGGGCTTCCTCGGCCTGCAGGTGCCTGAAGTGGACTGTGTGAACCTGGGCGTCCTCAGAAGGGAAGGGCCTCTGCACATCACCTCAGCTTCGGAGAGGGCTTGGCCAAGGGGAGAGATGCTCTTCTGGACCCAGAGTGGAGCCGTTCACTCACCCAGCAAAGCTGAGTCCTACCTACCGGGGAAGACCGGTCCTAGCCCCCAGGGCTGTTTGCAGGGAAGTGGGCTGGGCCCCCAGCGTGCTGTTGTAATAAAAGGTTTCCTGTGAGGAGGAGCCTGCCTCTTTGGTCACTGGTGATTTGGGGATGAGGGTTGCGGGTCTCTGTGCTACTCATGGTTCTGTGGGTTTCCCTACTGTCTTGTCAGTCGCTCCTCCCACTGTCTGTCTCCCTGGGTTCCCTGACCTGGAAGATTTTGGCCCATCCTCCTGCCATACCTATGTCTCAGCATTCCTGGGCTTTATGCCATCTTTTGGTGATGGATTCACTGCATCTGCATTTGCTTTTTGTTTCTGTAGTTCCCCTGAGTATCATTTGAGCACAGCCAGGACTGGGTGACAGGGAAGAGGAGTGAGGGTTGGGGGCGGGGTGCAGGAGGAGACTGAGGGAGGAGCTGGCCTCCTGCCTTCATCCTCTGGTACTTAACCCAGTGGAGAGATCAGCCCTTATCCTTGGTGCTGCTTGTCTAAGGAACAGTTGTCGTGAGGAGGCGGCTGTTACCAAGGGCTGCAGTGTGTGAAATTACTAGTATCCGAGAAACCCAGATGTGCCTGGAGGCATGGGGGCAATTCACCATACAGAGGCCCGCGTTCTTGGCAGCCCTGGGTGTTCTAATGCTTGTGTGGCATTAAAGCTTCTTACACTCAGGCCTCCTCTAAGTGGATTGTGTGCTCTAAGCTTATAAGCTCCTTGGAGTTGCTGCCTTAAGACTCTGTACCGTGTTGGAACTTAGCAAAGCAGATGCTCAGGAAGTACTTGTTGAACAAGTAACCTCAATGAGGTATGAATGAGATTCAGCAAATTCGGTGTTAGGCTCCTTCATAGGCTCTTCTGCCCCCTCTTGGGACTTTCCTATGGCAGCTCAGATTTTCCCAGGGCCTTCCTGAGAAACTGCTGGCCCTTTCTCTGGAGGTTGGGTCAGTGGTGTTGGTGATGGCTCCAAGCTGAATGGTGGTGAGGACACAGTGTGGGGACAGTCCCAAGTACATTGGTTTAAAAAAAAAATTTTTTTTTTAAAACATTTTTGCTGAGAGAGTGTGAGCAGGGGAGGGGCAAAGAGAGAGGGAAACCCAGAATCCGAAACAGGCTCCAGGCTTCAAGCTGTCAGCCCAGAGCCTGATGATGGGCTCGAACTCACAAACCATGAGATCATGACATGGGCTGAAGTCGGCCGCTTAACCGACTGACCCCCAGGTGCCCCGTTCCCCCCCTCCCCCCCAAGTACAGTGGTTTTAAAAGATGGCTGTACATTTTTTTGACTACCCTTTGATCAAAAGGTAGGGTCTTTGTCCCCTTCCCTTGGGATCTGGAGAGACTTCTGACTGCTTCAACCAGTACAGGGTGGCGGAAGGGAGACCATGCGACATTCAAGGATAGGTGGTAAAAGGTACAAGGACACTTGACTTTTGTATCCCCGAGCCACCATGTAAGAAATCCAGCCATCCTCTGGGTGCCTGGTTGGCTCAGTAGGTTAGGAGTCCAACTCTTGATATCAGCTTGGATCTCGATCTCAGGGTTGTGAGTTTGAGCTCCATGTTGGGTTCCATACTGGGTGTGGAGCCTATTAAAGAGAAAAGAAAGGAAAGGAAGGAAAAAGACAAAGGGAGAGGCAGAGAAAGAAAGAAAAATCAGGAAGTCCAGCCATCCTAAAGCCGCCTTGCTATGAGGAAGCCTCGGCCACACAAAGAGGCCACACACAGGTGGCCAAGTCAAGCCTTCAAGCCATTCCAGCCCAGGCTTCCATCCTGATAGTGAAGACACCAGGCATCAAATCACCTGCGGCTCTCTGAGCCTTCACGACTGCTTCCTCACTGTCATGGGACAGGCACAAGCCATCCCTGGCATGCTCCAAATTCCTGACCTGCAGAGTCCATGTGTAAAACCAAATGGTTTATGCCACTGAGCCTTGGGATGGTTAAGAAGCAGTAATAACAGGGATACCAGGAATCCAGTTTGCTGGCTTAAGTCTTAACTTCTAGCTTAAGTCTCCCATGAAGGGAGACTTTCTCCCTCCCATGAAGGGAGACTTTCCTAGGCCCTGAACTTTCTATTTTCCTTTCTGTCAAGAAGTACATGCAAGGGGATACCTGGCTGGCTAAGTCAGTATAGGATGTGACTCTTGATCTCACGGTCGTGAGTTTAAGCTCCACATTGGGCATGGGGCCTACTTAAAACAAGAAGTACATGCAAGAAAGAAAATAGAGGGGCGCCTGGGTGGCTTAGTTGGTTAAGCGTCCAACTTTTGCTTCGGTCATGATCTCGTGGTTCATGGGTTTGAGCCCCGCGTCGGGCTCTGTGCTGACTGCCAGCTCAGAGCCTGGAGCCTATTTCAGAGTCTGTGTCTCCCTCTCTCTCTGACCCTCCCCTGCTCATGCTGTCTCTCTCTCTCTCTCTCCTAGAAATAAATAAAAAACATTTAAAAAAAAAGAAGAAGAAAATAGAAGGGCACCTGGGTGGCTCAGTCGGTTAAGCAGCCAATTTTTGATTTCGGCTCAGGTCATGATCTCGCAGTTCGTGAGTTGGAGCCCCACACTGGGGCTGACAGCACAGAGCCTGCTTGGGATTCTCTCTCCCTCTCTTTGTGCCCCTCCCCAGTTTGCACGTGCACACTCTCTCTCTCTCAAATAAATAAACGTTGAAAAAAGAAAAAAGAGGAAGGAAGGAAATAGAAGAAAAGATTGTTTCTTGGCTGAGAAGCACACCAGCGCCTCACTGTGATCACCTGCTTCGGAACTCCTGTCAGATTTGCACTGAGCTAGCACAGTCTCTTTGGTTTCTTTCCTAAATTCACTGGCTTTGTTTCATGTTTTGCTGATATAAAAAGAATCCCCTAGATCCTGCCTGGTATAAGATTTGTCTACTGAGGGATACCCTCAGCCTTCCCCAACTGACCCTGATAGGACAGAGCCAGACCCAATGGCTTCCCACTGCTCTGAGCTAAGTGGCTCCAGGTGTCCTCTGCTGACATTCTCTGGGAAGGGATCACTGGACCTCCTCCCCACCACTTGAAAGCACACTTCCCTAAGGAAAGCCTTGAACAATTTTTGCCAGCTCCCTGTGTGCTGGGGAGATTGGTCTTCACCCGGGTCTTTGGGAAATCTACACTGTGCCGAAAGCTTGTAGAGGTTGACCCAGTGTCATGTGATGGAGCAGTACCGCTTCTTCCTGGGCACATGGGCAGAAGAGGCTAACGCTAGGGACTGGTAGGCTCTGAAGCCCTCAATGACCGGCGAATTCAGTTGATAGGAATGAGTTTGGAAAGCCAAAAGTCCCATGAAGCAGGACAGTTGTGTCTTCAGTCTTGGACAAATTATGAGTGTACTGCTTACTGCGTAGCTTGGACAGGTCACTCTATCTCTCTGACCCTCCTCCAGCCACTGCCCAGATAGTGGGAGGATTAAACGGGACAGTGTGCCAGCCAAGTGCAGAGGCTTGGCACGGGAGTCAGTGCTTCTCTTCTTCCATTGGACGCCAGGTCCCTCTCTTGTGGCATTGTTTCCCTGTCTCCCACCCGGCCTGTTCCAAGGCTGCCCATGGCCCAGTGCCGTGTCTGAGCTGAACACCAAGTCAGACACACACCACCAATATGCAAGCTTCTGTGAAGAGGCATTCAGAGACTTTCCTGGAAGTTTTTGGACCTTGCCCCAGAAATATCTGCCTGCACCAGACCTGGCTGATTTGACACACAATTTTACAGTGTTCATTGGTTTGCAATGTGCGCTCGAAGGCACAGCTAAAGCAAGTGTTCAAGACCAGCTGTCTCCTGGTACCGCTGTGGGAAAGGCCGAGAGTAAAGACACTAACTTGTTTTCTTGGGCCGGCCAGGGGAGGTCTCTGCCATTTTCAGTTCCTCGAGGTGGGTCTTAACCACGGCTGCTCCTTGATAACTCTTGGCAGTAGTCATGGGTGCCCCGCTCATGAAATCACTTGCAACCCGTCCTCTCTTTTTCAGATGAGACAGGTGATGGAGAGAGGGACAGGTGACTGCCTGGGGTCCAAGAACTGAGAAGACCCTGGGGGCCACCCCCCAGCCCTTGCTTGGCCAGCCACTTCATGACACGAACATGACAACCCCAAACCCTGAACAGTTCACAGTACAAATTTATTTCCGCAGGGACTATACAGAATACAAACGGAGACGCCTCTGCTCCTTAACCAACCAGAGCCCAGCCTCAGAAGGTCCTGCCTCAGGGGTCCGAGGCGAGTTCTCAGGAGGCGGGGCAGGGGGCGCGGTCAGAGCTGGGCGTGGCTTCTGGCCACAGAGGGGTGGCGGCGGGGACGGGGGTAGGCGGGGGGGGGAGGGGGCGTGGCGTGGCCTGCAGCCCGGGGTTCACGGGACCTCTCGTCGCTGGGGGCAGTGGCAGGGGCACGGGGTCCACAGGCCTCCTACACGTAAGCGTTCTTCCCGTATTTGCCAAAGCTGCCGTCGCCTTCTTCGTCTGAGACCACGGGGTGCAGGCGGGCGGCGAGGCTGGGGGACCGCACCGCGGAAGCCTCGTAGGGGAGCCTGGGTCGGAGGGGCCTGGGTCAATGGAGGGGCGACCCCGCTCCCGCCCCTCCCCCTCGCTTCCCTGCGCCGCCCTTACCTGGGGGCCGGGTCTGCGTTGGGACTGCGGCAGCCCGTGGAGGCGAGGCAGACACCGCCCAGAATGGCGAGCAGGGAGGCGCTCCAGCCCAGGTAGAGGGCGGGGCCCAGCTCGTACCTGGGGACAGGGACGGTGAAGGCCGAGTCCCACCCACTGACCCCCAGGGCAGGGCTCCTACACTTACTTGGTCCCTGGATACAAGGGGTCAAAGAATTCCTGGGTGATGTTGAAGGCATACCAGGAGATGGCCACCATCCCGCAGAAACCTGGGGAGGGAGAAGGGGGCGGCGCTCGCGCCCGAGGGGAGCTGGGGCGGGGGCGGTGGGGGGATATGCGGGGGCAGCCCGGAGATCCGGACGCGGGGAGTGGGGCGTCCTCAAGTCCAAGAGCAAGTTACACTCCCTCCCTTTCTTTTGCCCTCTCTAGCTCATGACCTTTATCCTAGGGTCCCAACCGAAGCCCCCCTTTCTTGCCTAGTTTCCTACACCCTGCCCTTCCTGCCTAGCATCTTAATCACATCGTTGCCTCACTTGGAATCTGGCCCATCCAAATCCTACCCATCCTGGAAAGTCCAGCTGTCCCGGCAATCCTCCTGCAGAGCCTGACCTGACAGCTCTTTCCTTCGGCCTCCCCAATCCCCCAGAGCCTGTGACCTGCCTTTGTCCCTCAGTGCAGTGAAGGCCTGAGGTCAGTGAGACCCCTGGACTACAGGACCAGGCTTGCCGCTGCCTGGGGGCTCCTCCAGTAAGTCACCTGAACTTTGAGCCTGTTCCCACATCTGGAGAAAAGGGTAAGGCCCCCCTCTACCTCACAGGCCTGTGTGAGGTGGTATGTGCAGATATTTTACAGGCTGGGAAGGTGTTGCTGTGCACAGTGTGCTTGCACGCCGCACACCCTGGCCAGGGTGTAATCTCTGGGGGACAGATGCTCACTCACCTTTGGGGTCCCTCACGCACCTTGCTCGTGCTTGCCTCCTAGTGGGGGTTTGAAACATTGCTGACGGATTGATGTGGGGAGTGAGGCTGGGTGAGCAGGGAGAGAGGGAAGAGCTGAGCAGGAAGGGCAGGTGTCGAATCAAAGGGGAAGGAGTGGGGAGCTGGAGGTGACCGGGAACGGCTCCACTGGCGCCACTCTCAACCCCCCACGACAATGCAGGGCACACCCACCACCTTCCCCCCATTACCAGCCAGTATGTGTAGGGCCCCTGCGGTGGCTGCCAGCTTGGCCTTCCTGGAGAGCTCCAGGCTCCCGATGTTGATGCAGCGCAGCCCCACCATGCCTAGGAAGAGGCCCAGGAAGCCCAGGAAGATGGCGGTGATCATGAGCGCCCGGCAGGCCTGGAGGTACCCTGGGGAGGTGGGGCGCAGCCATGGGTCCCTAAACTGGCTCCTTCCCCCTCCATGACTGAGCTAGTCCCTGCTCAGGTCTCAGTCCATAAGGGCCTTCAAGTCCTGTCCTTCCTTCCCCTTTGGGCCCTATTCAGCTGAAGCAGTGACACCTCTTCCTTCCCAGGAGCTCACCTCAGCCACCCCCCCTCCCACCGCCCCGCCCCGCACCAGGCTTCAGCGCACTTCCTTACAGGCTGTCTCCTTGGCACTGACACTTTGGTCAGACAGTGCTTTGGTCTGGGGGCTTGTCCTGTGCCCTGGGGGATATGTTCGGCAGTGCCCTTGGCCGCTACCCGTTAGGTGTCCCCCAAGAGGGACAATCAAAATGTGTCGACATTGTCAAATGACCCCTGGGGTACAAAATCGTCTCCGGTTGAGAACTGTTGCTCTGTCTGAAGGACAAAAGTTGCAGCTGAAACTCAGCCCCTGCCCCACACTGCTTTTCTAGGTCCCACAGGGCGCAGCCCTCAGAGACCATGAATGGAGCTTTCTCCTGCAGCAGCCTGTAGGGGGCAGCAGTTGCCTGTGGGTTACCGGGTGAGGGCTCGTTCTGATCTGGAGAGTGGGATATCTCCGCGCAGGACCAATCCAAGCCCATCTAGCTAATGTACATTTGGTGCCTCAGGTTCCCCTTTCTCAGAGCTGAAGGAAACGGCCAGCTTCCTTCCTGCCCCCCCTTCCCCCTTCTCCTTGATATTTGCCAACCACCCCAAGGACCTTGCTCCCCTTTTCTGGGTGGGGCAGTGCCACTGGTGCTGAAGATGCTGGGTCCCTGCCAGGAGGATGTGAAGCGGCCCGGAGTTGGTGGGTAGAGAGGAGGGACAAAGTTCTCTGGGAGCACTTTCTCACTTCCAGACACTCCCTCTGGGCTTCCCGCCGGTCTGCCTACCCCGTATCCTCTCTGCACCCATATCTATCTGGGGCTGACCAGCCCTGGGTCCCCAGGCGGCTGTGGTAGACAAAGGAGAGATTACTGATGGGCCGTGAGGGAGTGTGGGCTGGGCGGCTGTAGGGGATTAAATGATAGGACCCCCTTGGGACCAGAGTGGCCTTGTAAGTACCCGCCAGCCTGGGTTCCAGCGCCCCTACCACCTGTGGGGACTGTGGGCAGTTTAACGGTTGTGCTTGTAGTTTTCCAGCTTCGGTGAAATGAGGAAATGAGGTTACTAGCGCCCGGCAGAGCCAGGCCATCGTAGATGGCACTTTGGTGGAATGTGGGAGGGACCTAGCACTATGTCGGTGCCCAGATGACCCCAGTGCTGGGCCAGGCACTTGCCCCTCCATCAGCGGTTCCAAGTGGGGCTCTTCTCGGGCTGACAGGCTCACAGCAAAGGCCCCTCCTCAAACGGCGCTGTGGTTGAGGGATGGGTGAGGTGGGAGGGCCAGTGCTCCTAAGCTGGCTGCCTTCAGTGTCCCTTCTGGCCACCCAGCATTCTGGGTGCCTGGCCCAGATGGTCCCCGGCTTTTATTGGGAGCTTTGGGAGGCAGTGCCCCACACATGGCAGATCCTGGAGGGAAGGGTGAAGGCATGATGCCCCTCCTGCTGTATCAGGAGATTCTGGGAACAGTAAGGGCACAAGACCCCCCCCAGACCCCCTAGCCTCTCAGAGCATCTGTGGCATTCCCGGGGACCCTGTGCCACACTCAGTGTTGGCTTTAGTTCCATCCACTGCCCAGCACCTACAGTAGGGGACCCGAAAGAGCACGATAGCACCAAGGAGGGTGCGGGAGCGGAAATGGGCCCTGGTCCTCCCCTCCTGGTCTCTGGCACAGGGCCTATGGAAGAGACTCCCCCAAAGGATGCTGGGAGCCGCTCATTCAGGGAACGGGAAGCAGGGAGACACTATACCACCAGGGTGAACCCTTCTGGACCAAAGACCTGTAGGTTCCAGCCCGCTGAGAACTTCAAAAACTCCCAAGAACGCCGAACACACACACATGCACACACATCCCTAGCTGCTTCCACTAGACACTCAGAGTTTTGAGGAGGCTCGATTTAAAAGGGCACTTTAGAATTCGCCATGGCAGTGGTGCCAACGCCTTTTAAGTGCCTCAACCCCTAGAACCCAAGATGGGGCCTCCTCTTCACCCCCACAAACACCAGCACTCTCACGGCAAAGCTAAGGTGCTGAGGTTGGTTGTGTGCACACAGGCTAACTATCCCGCTAACATAACAGGCTTTAGCTCAACACTCACAACCATCCCATGGGCCTGTGCTAAGTCCCCTGGGTTTACAGACGGGGTAAAAGAAGCTCATTTCATCACCTGCCTGGGGCACAGAGCTGGTCGACTGGGCCCGGAAGTCTGGCCCTGGTCACTGCACTTGTAACCACTAGGAGTGTCATCTTAGGGCAGGGGGACACGTGGGATGAGGTCTCCACGGCACTCCAGATTGGGGCTGCCCCTGTGCTCCCAGCTCCCCGTGCCTGACCAGACCTCCCTTATCAGCATGGTGCCCAAGGCCCGATCATGGGCAGCAGTCACCCTCCCCGGGGGTCTCTCCCGCCTCCCACCTCCCTCTGCACCCTGGAGCTTTCCCCACCCCATACCGGAGAGGGCCAGCAAGGACGGGAATTCCCGGCAGCTGTAGACTCCCAGGGAGTCGGTGGCACAGCTAAACCAGAGGTTCTCGAAGATGGTGTTGGTGGTGATGACGCTCCCGTGCACGGTGGACACTCGCCAGTAGCTGTTTGGCAGGGTCACCCCCAGCATCAGCAGCCCCAGAGCTGCCATGAAGAAGCCGAAGATCTCCACGGCCACCGACATGGTGGGATGCAGGGCCCCGAGGGGCGCCTGGGGCCCCAGAGAAGGGGAGGGGCTGAGCCCCAAGGGAACTTGAGGGGCTTTGGCTAAGGAGGGCTGTTAAGGCTGGCTGGGGAGAAACGGGGAGAGCGTGGGGGGGCCAGCTGCAACCTGGGGCTCAGGTCAGCCCCCTGGTTTCTGTCCCCTGCCCTCTCTCTAGGTTCCTGCTTCCCCGAAGGTCCAGGTAGAGCAATGAGCCCAGAGCGCCGGGCAGCTGTTGACGAGGAGATGGAGGGAATCAACGGAACAGGCCAAAAGTCCACCCCCTCCCCCAGCCTCTGGGCTGCTCTGGGCTCCCCGCCCCACGAGGGGGGGCGGAGAGGACTAATGGGAGTGACCAATGACGGATGCACGGATTCGGCTGAGGGGGGCCCCCATGGGAGGCAGTGGGAGCCAAGGGGAAGCGGGGAAGCAGCTCTGACTCAGCTCTCATCGGGGGGCCAGAGAATGGAAGGACAAGGAAGGAGAAGGTGACTGAGAGGCAGAGTGGCCACAGACAGCCCTTCCATGGGGCAGGATCTGGGGAGCGGAGCCACCCTCCTGGATGTTGGTGAGAACAATTTAAGAAACTCCAAAGACCTAGGGTTTGGGCCATCGAGTTGCCAAGATGAAGGATGAGGAAGGGAACAGGGCGGCTCTGGAGCCCACCCAACCTGGATTCAAACCAGACCCACCATTTGCCAGAGCAATGCGGGCAGGGATCTGAGCCCCCTGGGCTTGTTCCTGCCCCTGTGACCTAGAACTAGCTTCCTCACCTCTGTGACCCCAGATCAAAAGCTCCCCAGGAGTGTGAACTGCTCTATGCTTGGCGACCACCCTGGCTCTGGGTATCGCAGGCCTGGGGTGAGGCCACCAGTGGGTCGCTGCTCTCCCAACTTCAACTTCTTGAACTCGAATGTTCCCCCCTTGTTGGGTTGATCTTTGACTCTCGGCAACAAGCTTGATCTTGTTGCCAAGGGCCACAAAGGGGGATAAATCACAGGCCCAGAACGTGATCCTGTGGCTAATCTAAGCAGCCAGTTATCAGAACTGTCACCAGCTCTATTAATTATGACGGGTTAGAAACTGCTGGGCCCCAACCCCAAGCCAAAGCTGAGCACCTGTCCTGGTGCAGACAGTCTCAAGGCCATGGCCAGGGCAGCTCTGGTTCTCCTTGGGCAAGTGCAGCAGGGGCTTGGTCTCCAGGAGGGGGTGCTACCCCAGGCAGTCACAGGGAACATCTAGGAGCTCAAGGGTTTCCCCCTATCATCCCCCTCCCCAGGTCAGGCTCCTCTGTACTCCCCTCAGGTGCCTCCTCCCCAATCCCCCCCACCCCGAGCCAGGCTGGCTTGGCTGTGGAACGAGAGGTATGCGGTGAAGCAAGACAGGCCCACGCTGAGCCTGGCACCGGGCGGGCGAGTGTGGGGCAAAGCAGGCTGGGTGGGGACTGGGCCCCGATCTTCTGTCTCGGAGCCTACAACAACAGGGATGCCCTGGGTTTGCAAGCTTTCTCAAGAACCAGCCCTGCCCCTGGGTGGCGGCCCCTCCCCTGGAGAGGACAGGGGAGGAGGGGGTCACAGGAAGACAAAGGGAGGGAAGGGCGGAGGTTTGGGAGGAAACCAAGTGGGGGGCCTCCCTGGTGTGGAAAACTCCACGTGCTAAGAGGCAGCTGTGTGGGTCAGAGGGGACAGGAGACATAAATCCTGGCTGGTCCCCTCAGCTCTTCCCTTCCTGCCTCCCGTCACTGCTTTCTCCCAGGATTCTAGCGCCATGCAAAGGCCACATCCCATGTCCCCTGTCCCCGTGCTGCCTACCACTGCTTTGGGGGAGGGGGAGGAAGGAAGGGGCGGGGTCTGGGCAGCTTGGCGGACAAAGGCGAACCCCACACCAGCCTGGGGGGGTGGTGGTAAGAGTAGGAAGGCGAGCAGGAAAGGATCACTGGTGACCCCCACCTTTGGGCCCAGTGGAGCCCACCCCTTCCTCAACACAGACACAGCAGTTCCCAAGCCAAAGCCTGGTTTTATTTACATTCGTCCCGGAGCACGTGGTTTGGGGCTCTCAGACATGTCTCTGGGGTAGAGGAGGCTGAAAGCAGAGGACAGTGATGGGGTACAGGAGAAGGGACGGAAAGGATGGACGGGCTCTCCCCCCCGCTTCGAGTGTCCTCCACAGGCTCCCACGCATCCCTGGGCAGAGGTGGAGGTGCGGTCTCCTTTAGGATTTGGACTTGGATACAGCAAGTCCGATGAGTCCAGCCAGTCCCGCCACGCCCAGGGCCATCCCTCCAACAATGGCCATGCCCACTAGGCCATCTGGGGAAGGGAAAAGGGAGACTGTCAGGGGCCCAGCCCCCACAGAGACCCTGCCCGGTGCTCCCCAATAGATGTGCCTCTTCCCCTGGAGTCAGGGGGTGAGGGCCTCTAAGGTGTTGCAGAAAGAAGGCCTCTGAGGGACTAAGGGTGGGGGGAAAGGGGGTCCTTTGACTGGAGACCAGAGAGGGGGCCCTGGTGGCTCAGTCAGTTGAACATCCGACTTCAGCTCAGGTTGTGGTCTTGCAGTTTGTGGGCTTGAGCCCCACATCGGGTGCTGGGCTGACAGCTCAGAGCCTGGAGCCTGCTTCACATTCTGTCTCCCTCTCTCTGCCCCTCCCCTGTTCACACTGTCTGTGTCTCTCAAAAATAAATAAACATAAAAGTGTCTTCTGAAGGGCAAATTAAAATAAATAAATAAACAAATTAATAAAAAAAAAAAAAAAGAAAGGAGGACCACACAGCCCAGGCCTGGGGGAAGGAAGAGGACCTGGTGAAGAACAGAGAGGCACATGGGCCCAGGGAGACAGGAGAGCAGGGGTGGGCGGAGCCAGAGGGAGGAGGGCAGGGGGAAGGCTTCACCTTTCTTCATGGCCTTGTCAATGAGCTGTTCCAGTTCCTTGGCCTGGTTGTTCTGGGGCTCGGTCTGCAGTAGCCCCCGCACATACTTTAGTGCCTTCTCATACTCCTGTGTGGGGAAAACAGATACCACCCCCCCACCCCCAGTGTTTTTGCACACCTCCCGACGTCAGAGGGGCCTTCGCTCGCCCCACGGGCTCCTCCCTCTCCCTCCACCTCCTCCCTTACTCCAGCCCCACCCGATGGAGTAGAGTCCACGAACAGCCCCAACTGTGTGGGGGTGATAAGCTGGGGGAGATAACAACCCTGGGCTTGGGGCTGCACCCCAATCCTGAGGTCATCTCGCTCCCCACACCCTCGGCACCTGGATCTTCTGTCTCTCACCTTCCCTCGGCGTCCTGACCTGCTATCACCTTGCGCCTCTGTACCCAACACCACCCCCTGCCCACTGCCCTCCTGGGCCTTCCTGAAGGCCAGGGCGCTAGCCTGGAGGGGAAATGAGAGGGAAAGGTGGGAGGAAGGGACTGGCTGCTTACCTTGAGCCGGTAGTTCCCCACGGCCAGGTAGAAGACGTAATCCCGCTGCTCCTCTTTGCTCCCTTTGGGCAGCAGCTCTGGGGAGGGCAGAGGTAAGAGGGTCAAAATCACTTCTCTCCTCTCCTAGCACTTGTGTCCCAGAGGCCCCTCCACTCTCCAAATCCCTGGATGACCCTGGGTCAAAGTCACAGTCCCGAGCTTCCGGTTCAGCCCTGGCCATTCTTGGCTTCCCAGTGAGGGCTCTGGGGCGGCTTGAACCCAGGCTGCCAAATACCCCGGTGATCAACAAACACCATGGTTTCAATACTACAGTCAGCACTGGCTAATCTAAGTGAACAGAAAGGAAATCGAGGCCCCGGAGAAGCTGAAGGTACCTGCTGTGTGTTCTCACTGGAGCAGTTTGCTGCCCAGATGGGTGTCAGAATAAATCTTCACTCCCTTCCACTTTAAAATAGCATTCTCTGAATGACCCCCGCCTGACTCTGCCTAATCCAGTGACTTCCCAGAGGCTTCTGTATAATGTGTGGCTACGGAGCTTTGCGGGTACTTATAAATCTTCCCCAGGGTCCGCACTGTCCCCTCAGCTAGAACTGGCGATGCTCAGAGACCACATCTTCTGTGGGGATGCCCTGCTGTAGAGGAAACCTAAAGAATCTGAATTAGCACCAGAGGCAAATGCAGGGTGAAGTTACTTGCTTTCAAGAAGATTCTTATTTTTACAGATTTATGATAGCCATCCTTTGCTAGCATGTTGTGTGCTTACACATGGATACTTGATCAAGAGAAAGGGGGTCGGTCCAGGGTACAGAGAAATCTAAAGGTCAAGTATGGCCTCCGACAAACAGTGACCTATGGAAAACCAACAGGAGACAGGATCCCAGTCGAAAAAGCACCATCTGCTCGCCGGGGCCTGGGCCTGTCTTCTGCGCCTTCTGCCATGCCACCCTCATGAAAGGTTTTCAGCTGCTGCTGAATAAGCAACATGGTGGGGGCAAAGAGCAAGGGCCTGGGACACACAGGACAGGAGCTTCTAGTCCTAATTCAGCCATTAATTCATTAGCTGTGTGACCTGAGACAAGTCACTCTCCTTTTGGTCAGACTGCCAGGTCCCCAAGTCCTGGAGGGACTGACATGCCATGATTCTGTCTGGCTAAACGGTGATGCGGCTAAAAGCACACTGGATGATGCCAGGCCAGCGTGCAGCCTCTGTTGCAGTGTGTTTAGTGGAAAATAACTGTGAGGTGACAGCCACAGGGTCCAATATGGACAAAGGATCCCAGCACTTGAGATGGAGAGAGCAAAGGAGGCCATGGCGGTCGGAAAGGCCGGACCCCAAAGGCCGCTGGGAAGGGGCGGGGCGGGTAGCCTGGCACCTCACCCTCCAGCAGTGCGATGCCTTTGCGGATGTCATCATTGTACTTGCTTCGCACCAGGCACCAGGCGTACTCAAACTGCGTGCTCTTGGACACGGAGCCTCCTGCCTTCTCAGATTGAAATTTCTTTTCAAACTTCTGCCATAGGAGAGGAGAGGAGTTATTTAGAAAGGAAGGGGCGAACCGTTCTCTACCAGGACCCGGGTGTCCATTTCTCAGCTACACTACATCTTCCCGAGTCTCTGCCACCTTCCCCCCGCGAGTCTTGGCATCTAGCATCCCAGGTTCCGCCATCTCCATCCCTGGGATCCCGGTATCCCGCTTCTTAGCAGAGGGTGTCTCCGCCGACACTGCCCCTGTACGCTTCCCTCCCCCTAGTGGTACTGCCCCTGTACGCTTCCCTCCCCCACTACTGGTACCGAGCGGAGATGCCACCTGGTGGCGGCTCCAGGCACCGCTCGCGAAGCAGCTGACCCCGAGTGGCTGGCTGAACAGTAAACATGCTGTCAGAACTGCTCAACAACAGCCCACGCAGTTCCTCGCTGGTGGCTGCTTCTCCCAAGCAGCCCCACCCTGCTGGGTCTGAGCCTTTTCTTATCTGCTAAATGGGAATAAAAGTAGTGCCCACCTCCTAGAGTTACAAAGATTGAGATATCACCGGCAAGCACTCAGCACCGTTCCGGTTTCGGTGAGTAATATATGAAACTTGATGGTAGTCGCCGTAGTACCCTGCCACTGAAGGCACACTCAAACACAGGTGTCCGCACCCTGCCCTCCTAACTCCTGCACGCACCCAGAACTTGTCAGTCTTTGCACACCAGACGCCAGGCCCCGAGTCTGGGGCGTGGTGGTGCCAGAAACTACAAGTCCCATTGGCCTCCGGGACAAGGTAGAGCCTCCGGGCAGGAGCCGGACGCTGCAGAGGGTGCCGGGAGCCGTAGTTCGGCCTCCTTAGGCAAAACTGATGCTGGGTAGAGGGTCTGGCCCCAGTCGGACTTTCCTCTGGATCCGCCCGTCCGAATACTCCCTCTCCCTCCCTCGGGGCCAGGCCTCACCAGCAGGTCGTCCACAGATACCAGGTCGTTCAGTACGGCCTCCATGGCCGTCGCCCCTGCAATTCTCACACCCAGGTCGCTACTGTGCCACCGTCTCCATGGCCCACTCGTAGGGCCGGAGAGCCACTTCCGTCGTCCAGCGGAAGCGGGCCTCCTCCCCATCGCAGAGCCAATCACCTCACGTAGCTGACGCCGAGCCCGCCCTCCTCCCGCCGCCGTCCCGCCCTATCCTTCCTGCGCCCTCTGCGTACGCTTCGGGGCACTAATGCGCAAGCTCCGGTAGACACTCATCTCCACCTATGGACAGCTCAAGCTACAACTCCCGAGTTCCCTGTATGTGCCTTCCTCCGCCGAGGCTGCCGTAATAAAGTTTGGAACTATGTCTTAAAAAAATTTTTTTTAACATTTTTTATTTTTGAGACAGAGAGAGACAGCCCGATGAGGGTCTCGAACCCAAGGACCGCGAGATCATGACCTGAGCCAAAGTCGGACGCCTAACCTTCTGAGCCACCCAGGCGCCCCTGGAAGTATATCTTGATAGCTAGCGCTTGGGCTGAGAAACAGCAGAAAGAGGAAATTGGAGGACCCACCATGATCCAAACCTTCGTCCCCTCCGGCCCCACCCCCTCTAAGTCTAGGAACCTGGAAGCTCCATGACATTTCGGTGCCTGTAACAAAATCATAACTGGTACCAAGGTTTTTAGGGCCTCTGCTGACTCTTACAAGAGGATTGACAACTGGACCTGTTAACATACACCCAGAGACTGCATAGGGGATACTCTGGAAATCTTTAAATGGGAATTTAAAGTTGTTTCCCCATTAGTCTACAGAGAGGGTCCAATCTTTTAATACTTAGTTAGATAAAGCATCTTCCGGATGCGCCTGAGGGGAAACATCGGCCGTGAGTCAGAGGCAGCCACGAGCAATCAAAACGTGAGAAAGGGAAATGTTCATTCCTCTGGTTCCTGTACTGTGCAGTGATGGGACTGCGTAGGTAGTGACTTTCAAATTCTTTTCACCTTGACCCACACTGCTCCAGTGCACATGGGTCTTACAGTGTACGTTCCATGAGGGCAGAGACTGGCTCTTGTTCGATGTTGCATCTCCAGCACCTGGCACAAGATCAATGTCCAATAAATGTTTGTTAAATAGATAGGAAATACAGCGAACAAAAGTAAGAGGGCAGTTCAGACGCAGGGGATTATCATCCAAACATCTTTCATGTTTGCAAAGCCCATTTATTTATTTATTTATTTATTTATTTATTTATTTATTTAATTTTATTTCTAGGAGAGAGAGAGACAGCTTGAGCAGGGGAGGGTCAGAGAAAGAGGGAGACACAGACTCTGAAACAGGCTCCAGGCTCTGAGCTGGCTGTCAGCACAGAGCCCGACGTCGGACTCGAACCCATGAACCGCGCGATCATGACCTAAGCGAAAGTCGACGCTTAACCGACTAAGCCACCCAGGCGCCCCTGCAAAGCCCTTTTAATTATTATTTTCTTAATTCTCATAGTAGCCTTGTGAGTTAGGTAGGCAAGAATTATTCTTCTCTACTTAGCTCTGACAGTTGAAATGACTGATATGAGGAGTCCATTAAAAGATAAAGGAGAGGGTAGGACAAGTTCATAAGTACACTCTAACAGTTCATCTTTAATTTTTTTTTTTTTTTTCTAGGGGAGAGAGAGACAGCATGAGCAGGGGAGGGCCAGAGAGAGAGGGAGTCACAGACTCTGAAACAGGCTCCAGGCTCTGAGCTGGCAGTCAGCACAGGGCCCGACGCGGGGCTCGAATCCACAACTGCGAGATCATGACCTAAGCGAAAGTCGGACGCTCAACCGACTAAGCCACCCAGGCGCCCCTCTAACGGTTCATCTTTAAAAACCTCGGGCCTTGGGGCACCTGGGTGGCTCAGTCGGTTGAGCGTCCAACTTCGGCTCAGGTCATGATCTCACAGTCCGTGGGTTCAAACCCCGCTTCGGGCTCTGTGGTGACAGCTCAGAGCCTGCAGTCCGCTTTGGATTCTGTGTCACCCTCTCTCTCTATCTCTCAAAATAAAATAAAGACAAAAAAATAAAAATAAAAGCCTCAGGCCTAAATTTGTAATTTTTTTGCTGGTTTACAATAGAGGACTTCCCTTCAGCACCAGGGTGAACTAGAAACAATTCACTTTAATTTAAAATCTAAAAGGCAAGGCAATCCTGAGAAACCATTTGTTAGGTACTATAGTTGGAAAATTAAAAATGAAACCCCACCAGTGCTGCTGAAATTGAAATACTGGTTCCCCTGTCTTGGCTAGTGGCCAGTATGTTTAAGTCACACTATTTGTCAGTTTATAATTATACACCTGTGTGATAACCTAATGAATGCCGAGCTCCCTTTGTAATTGCTGGGTAAATAAATACTGCAGTTGCCATCATCAACTTTTGAAAGCAACAAGGGAGTATGTAGTAAAAGCTCTACAAGATGTAATATTATTTGCCTGGTAATCTGTGGAAATACTCAACAAAAGCAAAAAAAAAAAAAAAAAAAAGGAATCCATGAAGACATTCATTCCTGCATTATCTGTGGACATAAACAAACAACAAAAGCTCCAGGGAATTGTTTTTATTAACTGATGATACATCAGTATAATGAAATAACACACAGCCTTAAAGTCATAGTCATTTGGAATCTTTGGATGCGGATGGTAATATTCAAAACGAAACAAAAAAGTATGCACTTCTCAAATTTGGTCCTGTAAGTGGGAACAAGGGAAACTGACATTTTTTTGTTAGTGGGACTAAAACCTAGAATTGGTACCTGTTAGCACACTCTGGGCCCTGGCCGCTTCCTGTAACTACACCATTAGTTGCCTGCTCTGGTCTTTTGCCCTAAAGCTCCTTGTTAAGTGGACAGCCCAGGAGAAGGGCACAGCAAACAGCCACCAAACAGGATTCCACTACTCGTGTTCCTTGCGTCTTCAGTGATCGCTCATCTCTACTTCCCATTTTCATCTGCTATCCAATCAGAAAGTCCTATCCACCGCAAACTGATCCATCCATCCACCCATCCACCCACCCATCCATCCATCCAACAAACAGTAGTTTAGGGCCTACTGTGTGCCAAGCAGTCTTCTAAGTACTGGGCAAGAGAAAGGAACGAATCAGACACGGTCGTTCTCTCATACAAGTTCCATCTCAATGTTAGAGAAGACTGCTAACGAATAAATGAATATCAGTCCACCGCCGCTTCCATTCTATCACCATAATTCACACACACTTCGCCTTTTTCCTCCTCCAACCCAGCCTGGCTGCCAGTTGTATTTTAAAGTGTAAATCAGAGCTGATTAAAATACCTTCTGGGCTACGCAGAATCTAATCACGTGTCCAATCACGCACACGAAGCCCTCCAGGGTCGCCCCTGCTTACCTTTCCAGCTTTATCTCTAGGCACCCACAAGTCCTGCACGCCGAGACGTTTTCCTGGCAGCCACCTTTCTTCCACCCGGAATGCTTTCCATTCACCAAACACCGGAGTGCCCACAGGGCAGGCGACTGCCAGCCCCAGGGCCGTCACGCCTCCGGGGCAGCTCTCTTCTATCCGGCCCCCGCGCCTCCAGCTTCTCGGAGGTACAGCGTTTATCACCCAGCCCTTCAGTCCTTGAGGTGGACAGGGACTGGGTCTCGTTCATCTTTCCGCCAAAGGCCAGGCATCGAAGCATCATTCGCAGCGTGAATGAGAGAGTAACGACTGGCGCTCTACGGTGGACGCTAAGCTATCTGCACTTCCTGGTGGCCGTTAAATTGGCTCCCGGGGAAGGGAGGAGCGGATGCCTTATCCCAGGCTGCTCTAGGAAGAGGGCTCGGTGGTCCGGAGGACCCGCGAGGCGGCAGGGGGACTGCACTACAGGGGCGTCTGCGCAGTAGCCGCCTCCCCGGGGAGGCGGGGCCGAGCCGAGTGCGGGGTAGGGCGGGGCGGGACTCTGATGGCCAAATAACGGGCTCGGCTCCGAGAGAGAGGCGGAGCGCGGCGCGATTTGGAGGCTGGGCGGCGGGCGCCAACGCCCGTGGTACCGGAAGCTCATTTCTGCCTCTGTGACCCCGGGGTGACCAAAGTGCTCCCTGCTAATCGTTGCCCCAGAGACTTTCTCTCTAAATGAAAATTTACGTGTTGTCTCCTTCAGACACTGTCTCGGTTCAAAAGTGTGTGATGGGTACACACAACCTGCGCACACAAACGATGTGCTCACGAATTGCCTGGAATCTTGTTAAAAATGGAGAGTCTGATACAGCAGGGCTAGGATGAGGCCTAAGATGTTGTACTTCTAAGAAGCTCCCACAGGATGCTGATGCAGTAGATTTTCCAACACACTTTCAGGAGCAAAGGTGTGAAACTCTTTCTCAAAGTGCAGTGCCTGTACCAACAAACTCACCTGGGAATTCTTTAGAAATGTAGGTCATCTGAGAATCTCAGAGGCTCAGTGGTTTAAATTTCCTACTTCAGCAGTGAGGTCATGATCTCACAGTTAGTGGTTTCAAGCCTCTCATCAGGCTCTCTGGTCTCAGCAAAGAGCCAACTTTAGATCCTCTGTCTCCCTCTCTCTCTGCCCACTTCCACTTGCTTGCTTTCTCTCTCAAAAATAAAGGTGAAAAAACAATGCAGGTTATTGGACTTCACTCCACACGCACTGAATCACAAAGTCTGCTGGTGGGGCTAACAGTTGGTGTTTCTACAAGCCCTATGGGTAATTTTTTTTTCTTTTAGAGAGAGTATGGGCGACTGAGGGAGAGGGGTAGAGGAACAGAGAATCTTAAGCAGGCTCCAGGTGCAGTGCAAGCCCAAAGCAGCTCTCGGTCCCACCACCCTGGGATCATGACCTGATCCAAAATCAAGAGTTGGACATTCAGCCTTTCAACTGACTGAGCCACCCAGGTGCCCATTCTATGGGTAATTTTGATGTACACTGGAGTTCGAGAACCAGTGGACAGTGCAAAACTCAAACTGAGCCTCAACTGTCTATAGACTTCCAACTGTAGTCAATTTGCCTTAATCCAGCTAAACTTCAGTTTCTTCCACTGAAAAATCAGGATAACAATACTAAAGCCTTCCGAGGGAATCTGTTATGAGAAGGAAATGTGAGATGATGAAAATAAAGAACTTGGCACACAGAACAATCATCTATCATAAGTTACCGTAACCATTGAAGTGGACTACCAAAGGGTAATTCGAGAGGAGATAATCCGCCTGGCCTGAGATGGTAGGAAAGTCTTCAGGGAAGAAATGTGAACTGACATGTGAACCAGGGTCTTAAAGGATGGGAATGCCAAGTGGAGAAGGTAGGAAAAGGTATTGTAGGAACAGGGAGCACTCTAGGTAGACCCAGGGAAGAGGCCAGGTGTGGGAGGGAAAGTGTTGTCGGAGGGCTACCAGAGTGGCGGCTGCAGAAGAAATCCTAGAGATCTTGTGTGCCACGCAGTGATATTTACACTTCTTTTTTTTAGGCAGAGAAAATGGCTTTACAAGAAGGACAAGATCTTCCATATTTATTAGAAATGGCAAATCTTGCAACTGTAGAAGGGAGGCTGTCCTGAGGGGCAGAGAGCCCAGTTTGAAAGCGATGGTGTTAGCTCAGGCTACAGTCAATGAAGACTTAGGGCTAAGGCACTGGCAGTGAAAGTCACAGGAAAATAGTAGAAGTTTCTCTGATAAAATGGACAGAACTCAGTGGCCAAATGGATGTGGAAGATGAGGGAATGCTTCTAGATTTCTAGCTTGGTGTAAGAGTGAACTGCTCTTTATTTCTTTATTTTTAATTTTTTTAATGTTTATTTCTGACAGAGAGAGAGAGAGAGGGAGAGAACGAGCAGGGGAGGGCCAGAGAGAAAGGGAGACACATAATCCGAAGCAGCTCCAGGCTCTGAGCTGTCAGCACAGAGGGACTAGAACTCATGAACCACGAGATCATGACCTGAGCCAAAGTTGAATGCTCAACTGACTGAGCCACCCAGGCACCCCCTGAAAAATAACTTTAAACAATTCTTTGTCTCCACCAAAGTGGAAAGGACAGGGCTCCAATGGTACTGATTCCAAAAATATTACCTGTCAATGATATCTACAAAGTCAGTTAATGAATTGACTTTGAATGATTTCATTTCATTTACTTGAAATACCTCTTCCAAATTTGGAGAGCAATGACATAGACATAGAGGGATTTTTTTTCATTTCCTAAATTTTTATTTATTTTTGAGAGAGAGAGAGAGAGAGAGAGAGAGAGCAAGCAGGGAAGGGGCAGAGAAAGGGGGACAGAGGATCCAAAGCAGGCTCCATGCTGACAGCAATGGGCCTAATGTGGGGCTCGAACTTATGGACTGAGAGACAGTGACCTGAGCTGAAATCAGACACTCAACCACTCAGCCACCTAGGTGCCCTGAAGAGGGATTTTTTTTTTTTCCCAAACAACAGATGTGCCTTCAATTAAACTATTTAGATATGATTTTCCTACTTGTCTGGAAATAATATCAACTTTGCCATTTACCCTTTGGTTTTAGGATTTGGGAAAGAGAAGAAGGAGGAACATTCAGAAAGAGGCAAGAGAATTTTCTGGGTCAGTGAATTTTCATTCATTTCATCCAACAGTGAATTCAAGCTGCTGAAAGAGGAGACAGAGCATCTTCGACTCCGACCTCGTACTGCCCTCGTCCGACCGTGAGCGACTGGGTTACTGACTCTAGGAATTCTTTCAGGACTCACCGACCTTCCAGAATGCGGCTGTATATGTCACCAAAGATGAGTGGAGTTGCTCGGACCAGGGTCAGTGCCCATTTTTCCAAAACATCATGGGTTTACTGGGTACAGATTCTGCATTTTTGTTGTAATTCATATTCATTGCCGGGCTGCCCAGTGGCTCCGTCAGTTAAGCATTGGACTCTTGTTTTGGGCTCAGGTCATGATCTCACGGTCTGTCGGTTCAAGCCCCAAATCAGACTCTGGGCTGCTGGTGTGGAGCCTGCTTGGGATTCTTTCTCTGCCTCTCTCCCTCTCTGCCCCTCCCCTGCTAGCATCTCTCTCTCTCTTTCAAAATAAATAAATAAACTTTAATAAATTGCTAGATTAAGAGAGATTAAATCATTGACCATTTAATTCTGTAAATTGATCAGAAGTCACAAACACCAACTCTTTTAGAGTCTATTGGTAATAAGATTATGTTGAAATAACTTTCTAGACCCAAGATGGAGCCCTTTCTGCCCATAGTGCTGTGTCAGCACACTGAAATTTAGTTAGCTTTCATGTCCCTGTGAATGCTCTGTTTGTCCAGAACACAGTCTATGCAGGCAGCCAATCCCCTAAGGCCAGGCCAACTCTGGGCCTTCTCACCCCAAACCAGGCTGCCTACATGGCCCCAGCCAATGTGATATTTTCTACCTTTCTCTTCCCTGTTCTTTAGTCTTTATCTTATCAAAGCTTTCTGTGTTCCTCTCCATTTTGCAGTTTTTTGAGAGCATCCACTTCTTCGAGCGTTAAATAAAGTTTGTCTTCTTTCATTACTTTTTAATAATTGTTAATCCAGGGGCGCTTGGGTGGCTCGGTCAGTTAAATGTCCGACTTCAGCTCAAATCATGATCTTGTGGTTTGTGAGTTCAAGCCCCATGTCAGGCTTTGTGGCCTGCCTCGGATTCTCTGTCTCCCTCTTTCTCTGTCTCTCCCCTGCTCACATACACTCGCTCTCTCAAAAATAAATAAACATTAAAAAAATAAAATTAAGATGGTAATAACGTTTTCTGGTGACAGATGGTGACTACTCTTGCCGTGAACACTGAATAATGTACAGAATTGTTGAATCACTATATTGTACACCTGAAACGAATGTAACACTGTGTGTTAATTATACTTCAGTTACACAAATTTATTGAGCTGTAAAGTTTTGGTTTGTGCACATTTCAGGGTGTATGATTCACTTTGATATAATGTGAAAAAAAAAGAGAAAAGCTGATTGGCCTCCGGGCCAACAACAATTCTGGAACTGGGGGACGTCCCCAGGAGAGAGGCAGCCCTCCCAGCCAGGCTCACGTTACAGAGCCTCTGTCTTTTCCTGGATTCGGGGCTGGTAATTCTTCACTCTTTTGTTAGCTCCCTGATGCCTTCAAGAGGATGTTTTTTATATTCTGACTTTTAGTCACCTCAACAGGAGAGATGGGCTGAATCATCTAGCCTACTATTGCCAGAAGGAGAAGTAACCAGAAGATAAAAACTATGCAGGTGGTTTTCTCCGGGTTCTCCCATCTGGAGAATGGGGAGGGGGTTGTGGAACAGAAAATTCTAAGCTTCTACTCATGGCGTGGTCTTTCTGGTGACCAGCTCCCAAACAGGAGTCTGTTGAGTATTATCTCATTAAGACAAAAGATACTCCCAACACCCAGAACATTCCCAGGGATTTAGGAGCTCTGCCTCAGGGACCAGCGCAGTAACACTTATCATTAGAACAAAAGATGCTCTTTGGGCCCTTTTTCTTTTTTTTAATTTTTAAAAATGTTTATTTATTTTCAAGGCGCGCGCACACACACGCACACGCGCACACACACAGACACACAGAGGGTGAGCAGGGAAGGGCAGAGAGAGAGGGAGACACAGAATCTGAAGCAGGCTCCAGGCTCTGAGCTGTCAGCACAGAGCCTGATATGAGGCTTGAACCCATGAACTGTGAGATCATGACCTGAACTGAAGCCAGACGCTTAACTGACTGAGCCACCCAGAAGCCCCAAGACCAATATGTATATTTTTTCTATTATTTTACAGTACTGGCATAATATTAAAAATAACTTGGATTATTTAATACTCTAGATTACTATTCCAATCTCTCATTTACATTGCTTTATTTTTCTGGTAGCACACTTTAACTTCACACATGAATTCAGACTAACCAGTGTGTGAGAAGAGTAATATTGAACCACAGCAAAATTAACACCATGTCCCCATGGTAAATCTTGCACTAAAAATTGTGGATTTCTTTTTCTCTTTTATTTTTATTTTGTTTACTTTGAGAGAGACAGAGAGAGAGAGAGAGTGCTCAAGCACGAGCAGGGGAGGGGCAGAGAGGGAGAAAGAGAGAATCCCAAGCAGGCTCCAAACTGTCAGCACATAGCCCAACTTGGGGCTCGAACTTCTGAACCATGAGATCATGACCTGACCCAAAGTCAGATGCTTAACCAACTAAGCCACCTAGGTGCCCCCTTTTCTCTTAAAAGGGCATAGTTTCACTACCAAGTACAGTACGTTGACTGAGGCTAGTATTAATTACTGAGAGCCCTTGAGGGCCAATCTGTGATAGAAATGTTCTCTATTAAAACATCACCTATTTGCAGATAAACTGATATGACAGAGATTCTTGGAAATTGTCAGCTTGCTCGAGTAATTTAATGATGCCCTTGAAATCTGATAGGGTTCTTGAGCAAACAGCTAAGAAAGAATTCTTGAGATGTCTTTGGTGCAAAAAGGTGATTTTATTAAAAGGACAGGACCTGTGGGCAGAAAGAGCCACACTGGAGTTGTAAGGAGTGACTGCTTACATATACACTTTTACGTTAGTGAGGATTAGGGGATAGTGTGACTCTCTAAGGAATTTGAAAGCAGGGCTTTCAGGACCTGGAGGGGCTAGCTACTGTTAAGATAAGGTTACTTTTAGTCTTAATAAAACAAAAACATTAAGGAAGTAATACAGCTATGAGTTCCTTGAGCAAAGTCACACTCTGCATGTTATAGGTGTCTATCAAGTGGGCAGTGAGCTGTAAGGAGATTTAATCCAAGCTGTATTTCTCTTGCTTTTGTTTCCCTCATCAAAATCTGTTGTGCACGGTCAGAGTGCACCATCAATTTCAGATTAACTGGGGGTGATAGGAAGAAGGGGAAGTAGATCATACATACTTATCACAAGTACAATAGTTTAAAAACCAAACTTTAAAAAAAATCCCATAAGTTGCTTGACAAAAAGTAGCCATGCTTCTACCAGTTAAAATACCCAAGCTCCATTTTCCTAAGGGTAGAACAAAGTCAGTCACTGAACACACAATCCACTTGACTCCCTGCCAGTCCAGCAGACATCCAGGGTCCTTGACCTGGGGGTGGGGGTGGGAGGGTGACTATCTATGGATGGCCCTGAAAAAGTTCTTGAACTGCATAATGCCGTAATATATACACACATACACATTTATGTTTGGGGGAAAGAGGGGTTTGTAAGTTTCATTAGATACTTCAAATTACAAGTACAGGAGAGCAAGGACCTTTCTAAGTCATGGGAGTGAACGCCATGAGACACGGAGGGAACTTGAGGCCCATCAGAAGAATCTATTTGAATGAGATGGGGGTCAGGTAGCAGAATTGTGGCGGCTGGTTAATATCACGAGAGCAACGTTAGCGGCTGAGCCCTCCAGACTGCTAGCCCCAACGGGCTCCATGGTATATGGGCTATGGAATATCTGAGATGGGTAATAATGGGGTAATTATGCATAAGGCCTAGATTTATTGGAATAAACTGTTATTTTAAGCATAAATTAGGGGGACGGCGGTGTGATGAAAGCTGTGTGTTTGTTTTATATTGAAGTTTTAGAATTTTATACCAAGAAAGACATGAAGGCGTCGAACTCACCCCCTCATGTTTCACGTGAGGAAAAAAAAAAAAAAGATTAAGGAGGTGAAATGATTTTCTCAAAATCCCTGTGTCTCCTAGCTCTCAGTCCTCGGCAGTTTTTCAATGCACTATTATCTCTTCTGATACGTGGTGGGGCAACTTTTTAACGAAAGAAATTCTGATGCAAAATCATCTGTCTCTGGTAAAAAGGCAGGTAGCTCAGTCATTCAAGAGGAAGAACGTTTGCCTGAGTTGGGTTTCTTAAAATGCTCCAGTCTAGGGACACCTGGTGGTTCAGTTGGTTAAGCGTCCGACTTCGGCTCAGGTCATGATCTCACAGTTCGTGGGTTCGAGCCCCGCATTGGGCTCTGGGCTGACAGCTCAGAGCCTGGAGCCTGCTTCAGATTCTGTGTCTCCCTCTCTCTCTGACCCTCCCCTGCTCACACTGTCTCTCTCTCACTCTCAGAAATAAATAAAAAACATTTTAAAAAAATAATAAAATGCTCGGGTCTAAAAAAACACCCCCTCCCACCACTTGGACGTGTTCAGATGTGAGGAAGGACGTTCCAGAAGGCCAGCTGTGACCAAACGCTGAATAGAGGCGGCTTCCTCTGAAACACGAGGTCGTATCCAGCTGGGCAAATCTAAGAGGCTGAGAAGGCACTGAACCTTCCTGAATGTCAGAATCATTCAGCTATTTTTAAAATGTTGGGACTTTTATTGATTTAACAGCCAAGAGGGAATGAAAGCGGTAGAAAAGGCGTGAAGAAATCTGTAACTTAGATAAATGTTTTATGTGCTCAGAAGGGCTTTGTTCGGTGGTGAAGTGTCTGAAACTTGCATGTATTGTGGGGCTGACTGGTGCCCCTTGTGCCACTTTGTGTGTTGAAATCCTAATCTCCAGTATGTCACAATGGCTGTGTCTGGAGACAGGGTCTTTGAAGAGATAATTGAGTTAAAAGAAGGTCATTGAGGTGGTCCATAGTCCAATACGACTGGTGGCCTTCTAAGAAGAAATTAGGACACAGATACACACAGAGGAAAGACGCAGTCAGGACACAGGGAGATGCCCAGAAGCCCACTGTGTTGACCTCACCTAGGACTTCGAGCCTCCAGAACTGTGAAAAAAAGGAATTTCTGGTTTTTAAGCTATACGGTCTGCGGTATTTTGTTACGACGGACAACATGCCAACATCAATTTGCATGAGACGACTGACTTCTTCGTATAATTCTACGGAAATGTTCTTTTCGAAGTACTGGTGATGCACGAAGCACTTCTCCCTTGACTCGGTGTCTCCATTCCAGAGCTTTCTGGATCTGACTCCCACACAAGCCATGTGTGTTCCTGGCCTCTCTGCTTCTGCCATTCACTCTGAGTGTGGAATGCAGACAGTTTTACAGATACTGTCACTTAACTCCCAAAGGACTAAGGCGACGGTGTCCTATCTCCTTGCGATCGCTGAGGCCCTGGACAGAGCTCTGCCGGCCCCTTACCATTCCCAGAACCCTACTCATGTTCTGCCGCAAGGATTTGTGGGGCCTCCCTCCCTCGGTGAGGCTGCAGGGGCCGGAGAGAGGGGCACAGGGCTGGGCTTCAGAAGCGCTGGAGGAGTGAGACTGGAGACCTGGGAGCTTTCCCCCCTGCTCTGGCCAGCCTGGGGTCACCTCACTTCCCCTCAGCTTTTGACATTCAGAGAAGCCTCCCCAGCTGGGAGTGTCAGCCCTGCCAACCCAGTAGGGGGATTTGGATGTGGGAAGGGGGTCTCTGTTCTGGCCCCACCTCCTGCAGCCTCATTGGTGGGGCAGGAGCCCCGTCCCAGTGGCCTCTGACAAAATGGTCATAAAGATATTTAGCCTGGGGCACCTGGGTGGCTCAGTCCGTTGAACGTTGGACTTCGGCTCAGGTCATGGTCTCATGGTTTCCTGAGTTCGAGCCCCACATCGGGCTCACTGCTGTCAGCGTGGAGCCCACTTTGGACCCTCTGTCCCCCATTCTCTCTCTGCCCCTTCCCCCATTCATGCTCTCTCAAAAACAAATAAGTATTAAAAAAAAAAAAAGATATTTAGGGGGCGCCTGGGTGGCTCAGTCAATTAAATGTCAGACTCTCAGTTTTGGCCCAGGTCATGATCTCACAGTTTCATGAGTTTGAGCCCCACATCGGGCTTGGGACTGACAATGCAGAGCAGCCTGCTTGGGATTCTCTCTCTCTCCCTTCCTCTTTCTCTCTCCCCCTTCTTCCTCTGCTCATGCTGTCCCTGTCTCTCTGAAAATAAGTAAATAAACTTAAAGATATAATAAGAAAAGATATTTAGCCTGAAGGGCGGAGAGGCCAGCCTTTGTGAAGGTGTATATTACCACCTAATAACAAATACCACTTACTGAGCACTTACTGTATGCCAGCCTGGGGCGATGCTCCATAGTGGCTATTATTTGACCCACTTTACAGATAAGGACATGGGTTCAGATGGGAACACTTAGGCATAAAGAGGTGGCCTAACTCCCCTCAGGTTTACACCATATGCCAGCAAGTAGCAGGGCCAGAAATTCCACAGAGTAAACCTTTATTCAGGACGCACCGCATGCCTGGTACTGTGTTAGGTGCGGAAACTCGAGCACTAAAGAAAAACCCAGACGCAGCTCAACACAAACCCGCCGGGTGAGAGAAAATGGTTCAGAAAAGCGATTATGATGATATGATGGGCCAAGTGTTCCTATTCAGTGACACCCATGATGAGGACATGGCGGGGAGGGGTCCCCAGTGCCAGGCTCTGAAGCTAAGGAAATGTTTGGAGGGGGTGATTGCAGAGCTGAGTCTTGCTGGCCAGGCGTGGAAAAGGAGCAAGCGGTTTATTGCAAAGGTGAAGAATGGGACCTGGGGACGCCTGGATGACTCAATCAGTTAAGCGTCCTAGTCTTTTTTTTTTTTTTTTTTAGTTTATTTACTTATTTTTGAGAGAGAGAGAGCCCGCTCAAGTTGGGGAGTGGCAGAGAGAGAGGGAAACACAGAATCCAAGGTGGGCTCCAGGTTTTGAGCGATTTCGGCTCAGGTTATGATGTCACAGCTTATGAGTTCTAGCCCCGCATCAGGCTCTGCGTTGACAGTGAGGAGCCTGCTTGGGATCCTCTTTCTCCCTCTCTCTCTGCCTGTCCCCTGCTCATGAGCGTGAATGCTCTCTCTCTCTCTCCCAGAATAAATAAATAAAACTTGAAAAAAAAAAAAAAGAACGGGAACTTGGAGTCATATTCCTGCGTCCATGTCCAGTATCTAAGAGCAAAATGACTTTGAGCAAGTTTCTCGACATCTCTTAGCCTCAGTTGTATCATCTCTATAAAGGGAAATAACCACCTCATATTATTTTGAGGATCAAATGAAATAATGCATATTGCCTGGGAGAAGAAATGTAGGTGCTCAATAAATCATAAAGGGTGTCTAAGGAATGAAACAACGGACTCGTTACATAAATAGGGGAATGGCAGAGATGAGGCTAAAGAGGCAGCAGGGTCCGGGTGATGTGGGGCCTGTGTGCTAAGTTAAAGAAGCTAGGACTTCACCCTGTAGGCCATGGAGAGCCACTGAAAGTTGTAGGCAGAAGAGCATGATCAGGCTGACATCTTAGCAGTATCACTCTGGCAGCATCTGGGAGGATGATGGGAGGGAACCAGTGGATGTGCATTGGTCCTGGTGAGGGCTACCTTAGGGGGAGTCTGGATTAAGTCTGGGGGATGGAGACCAATACCAGAGATGGCCAAGACAGGTGCAGAGAGGCAGGGAAAAGGATGTGTCTCAGAAGAGCAGATGCCCGCATGTTGGGGACAGAAAGGCTTCAGAGTTGGGAGCCTACCTTGTGCGGGACATGAGCATCTGAAACACATCAGAGTCCGGAGGGGCAAGAAAGCAGTTGTCCCCTTGGACTGCAGGGTGAGAAGGAGGGAGCTTAGAGTTCTCTTTCTCCACATCCTCACCGATGCTCGTGATCTCTAGTCTTTTTTGATAATAACCATCCAAACAGGTGTGAGGTGATATCTCACTGTGGTTGGGGTTTGCATTTCCCAAATGATTAGTACTATTGAGCACCTTAAAAAAAAATTTTTTAACGCTTATTTTTGAGAGAGAGAGAGACAGAGCATGAGCAGGTGAGGGGCAGAGAGAGAGGGAGACACAGAATCAGAAGCAGGCTCCAGGCTCTGAGCTAGCTCTCAGCACAGAGCCCAGTGCGGGGCTTGAACCCCTGAATCGTGAAATCATGGCCTGAGCCAAAGTCTGATGCTTACCTGACTGAGGTTTCCTGAGCACCTTTTCTTTTTTCTTTTTTTCTTTTCTTTTTTTATTTATTTCTAGGAGAGAGAGACAGCGTGAGCAGGGAAAGGGTCAGAGAGAGAGGGAGTCACAGACTGAAACAGGCTCCAGGCTCTGAGCTGGCAGTCAGCACAGAGCCCGACGCGGGGCTCGAACCCACAAACCGCGAGATCATGACCTAAGCGAAAGTCGGAAAGTCGGACGCTTAACCGACTAAGCCACCCAGGCACCCCCCCGAGCACCTTTTCAATCCTGCTGGAAAAAGGGCTATTCAGGTTCCTTTGCCTTTTTAAAATTTTATTTATTTTAATTTACATTTAAGTAAGTTAGCATCTAGTGCAATAATGATTTCAGGAGTAGAATCCAGGGATTCACCGCCTGTGTATAGCACTCAGTGCTCAGCCCAACAAGTGTCCTCCTCAGTGCTTCTTATCTATTCAGCCCATCCCCCCGCCTCACAGCCCCTCCAGCAACCCTCAGTTTGTTCTCCATATTTAAGAGTCTCTTATGTTTTGTCCCCCTCCCTGTTTTCATGTTATTTTTGCTTCCCTTCTCTTATATTTATCTGTTTTGTATCTTAAATTCCATATATATATGAATGAAGTCATATGATATTTGTCTTTCTCTGGCTAATTTCGCTTAGCATCACACACTCTAGTTCCATCCACGTAGTTGCAAATGATCCCTTTGCCATTTTTCATTGGGTTATTTATTTTTTTGCCATTGAGTTTTAGGAGTTCCCTATATATTTTGGATATTAACCCCTTATCAGAAATATTATTTGTACGGGGCGCCTGGGTGGCTCAGTCAGTTGAGTGTCCAACTTCGGCTCAACTGCAGGCCCCATGTCGGGCTCTGTGCTGACAACTAGCTCAGAGCCTGGAGCCTGCTTCTGATTCTGTATCTCCCTTTCTCTCTGACCCTCCCCTGCTCATGCTGTCTCTCTCTCTCTCTCTCTCAGAAATAAATAAAAAACATTAAAAAATTAATAAAAAAAGAAATATGATTTGCAAATCTCTCTCACTCCATAGGTTGCCTTTTCATTTTGTTGATGGTTTCCTTGGTTGTGCAGAGGCTTTTTAGTTGGGTGTAGTTGCTTTGTTTTGGGGGTATAAATAAACTCTTAGAACTGCCTTTGCCCTCTATTTCTGCCACGAAATAGAGCCATAGATCTGCTCACTGGCCTCGCTGTTTGGGAAGATCAGAAGTGTAAGTCCAAGGGACACAACAACCCTCCGCCCATCACACATACTCAGGGTAAGGGGACACCAGACTTCAACCCATGCATGCTCTTTTGGCACAAGGGGAAACATTGCTGGGAGGCAGTAAGCCCAGGCTTCCTGAGGAATATAACGCTCAATTCACTTCTCAGGGGTGGTTCGGAAGTAGGAATTTAGCTGAAAGTGGTGCCGGTTTTGATGGCGCCCCAGGAATCTGGCAAAAGCGAATGTCCCTTTGGAAACACAGAAGAGATCCGATTTTTCTGCATTCTTGCCAGTACTTGCTATTACCAGTATTTGTCATTTTGTCTGCATCATAAATGGTTAAGGGTATTATTTGCTTTTCCCTAACGGCTAAGGATGTTGACCATTTTATAACCTCTCGTGCAACACCTGTTCATGTATTTCGCCCATCTTTGAACTGGATTATCTGGGGTGCTTTGTTTGCTTGTGTGTTTACTGCTATTTTTGAGATACAAGTCCTTCGCCAGATATGCGCTTTACAAATGTTTTGTCCCAGTCTGTAACTAGTCTTTTCAACCTCTTGAGTGTCTTTTGCGGAGCAAAAAATTTAATTTTGATACAATTTAAATCTATCGATTTTTTTCCTTGGTGGATCCTGCTTCCTGTGTCAGGTCTAAGAACTTTTTGTTTAGACCAAGGGCCCTCAAAACTCAGTTTTCTCAGTTCTGAGAATGTGAGCTAAAAGTGAACACAGCAGCTCTGTGTCACCCATTTCTCACTTATCTGTGTAACCATGGTAATGACCCTTGGGCAGACTCTGAGAACAAAACTCCTGGAACATTCGCACAGCCACGGGGGACATGTTATTCTTTATGACCAAAACAGGGGGTTGAGAAGAGCCAGGTTGTTAAACGTAAGGATCGGGGCACCTGGGTGGCTCAGTTGGTTAAGTGTCCGACTTCGGCTCAGGTCATGATCTCATGGTTTGTGTGAGTTTGAGCTCCGTGTTGGGCTCTGTGTTGACAACTTGGAGCCTGGAACGTGCTTCAGATTCTGTGTCTCCCTCTCTCTCTCTCTCTCTCTCTGCCCCTCCCCCGCTTGCACTCTTTCCCTTCCTCTCTCTCAAAAATAAATAAATGTTTAAAAAAAAGTTTATTAAAAAGAACTTCAGCCCCCAAGACTCCAGCAGTATTTCCTGGGCCAGGACATCTCACATATGTTCCTGCTGTTTGCACATGGACAGGCATGTTTGTGCTGCCATCCCCACAGAGAGATAAGAAAGCAGGCATTTGACCTCTCCAGCCTTTGCTTATAAATATCTTTTTCCTGCTGTTCCTGCATTGTATTCTTTGCTGTAATAAATCTTAACCTCAAGTTTAACTTGATGTGGAGTCCCGTGGGCACTGCCAAGGTGTCACCAGACTAGTTGTGGGACAGGGGTTGTTTTCTCTAGAACTAAGAATTAAGTTTGTTTGGTTTTTAAATTAAAAACTTTTTAAATGTTTATTTTTTGAGAGAGAGAGAGAGAGAGAAGGAGAGAGAGTGTGAGTGGGGGAGGGGCAGAGAGAGAGGGAGACACAGAATCTGAAGCAGGCTCCGGGCTCTGAGCTGTCAGCATGGAGCCTGACACGGGGCTCAAACTCACAACCACAGAGATCATGACCTGAACTGAAGTCCAACACCTAACTAGCTGAACCACCCAGGCACACCTAATTTTTTTAATGTTTATTTATTTTTGAGGGGGCGGGGGACACAGAATCCAAAGCAGGCTCTAGGCTCTGAGCTGTCACCACAGAACCTGACGTGGGGCTTGAACTCATGAACCACAAGATCATGACCTGAGCAAAAGTCAGATGCTTAACCTACTGGACCACGCAGGCACCCCAGTTTTTTTTAATGTTTTTTATTTGAGAGAGAGAGAGAGAGAGAGAGAGAGAGAGAGAGAGAGAGAGAGAGAGAACATGTACATGTGTAAGTAGCAGAGGTGCAGAGAGACAAGGAGAGAGAGAATCCCAAGCAGGATTCATGCTGTCAGCACAGAGCCCGATGTGGGGCTTGATCCCACAACTGTGAGATCATGATCTGAGCTGAAATCAAGAGTTGGATGCTTAACTGAGTCACCCCAAGAATTCAGTTTTTTTAAACAGTTATAAGACTTCTAAAATCATCTATTTCATAAGCGAGCAATTTTGGTAGTTTGTAGCTTTCAAGGAATTGGTCCATTTCATCCAAGTTGTTGAATTTATACAGGTACGGTTGTTTACGTGTTCCCTTATTATCCTATTACTCCAATTATTAGTCTTTGGAGTCTGTGGGAATGGCCAATATTTTATTCTTTTTGGTGCTTTGCTTTCAGAGCATCTTCATGGAAATTATCTGTTGTGATTTCTAACTACAACCCTGTGTGGCAGGCAGGGCAGGCATTATTATCTGCGTTTAGTTGACAAAGAAACATGCCTGCTCGGAAATGCCTGTTTCAGGACCACATGGACAGAAAATTGCAAAGCTGATATTAGAGCCCAGGGTTCCGGACTCCAAGCTTCCCTTTTGGTAATAAGGTCCCAACTATCACTCCCACATAATTCTGTTGCCTTCCATCCCTACCTCTTGGCTCTTTCTTAACTGGCTCCTTTACTCTCCACCTAACTTTCCCTGGTCATGCTTTTTCTTGATTGAATCTTATCTTTAAAAAAATTTTTTTTAATGTTGATTCATTTTTGAGAGAGAAGGAAAGACAGAACACGAGCAGGGGAGGGGCAGACTGAGGGGGAGACACAGAATCTGAAGCAGGCTCCAGGCTCTGAGCTGTCAGCACAAAGTCTGATGCGGGGCTTGAACTCACAAACTGAGAGATCGTGACCTGAGCTGAAGCTGGTCATTCAACAGACTGAGCCACCCAGGCACCCCTAGAGATGTTTTTTGATCGTCACTACTAGCATCTAGTGGGAAGAGGCCAGAGATGCTGCTAAATAGCCCACCCATGTCAAGACTGCCCTTCCCAGAACAAAGAATGATCTGGTCCAAATGTCAGCAGTGCCAAGGTTGGGAACCCTGCTCTCATCCTTTGCCCAGGCAGGCCTCCTCTGATTCCTGACTGCTCTGTGTATGTGGTGCAGTTATGCCAGGCCACCAAGGCTGTAATACTTTGAGTTTGTGGTGGATGACTTGCCAATCCGTGGCTTTGTGGCTACAAGGAGGACAGCAGATTCCTGCCACATGGCCACAAAGTAGGACTCTAGATCCCTTTGGGTTTTCACATTGAATCTATGGAGATGGAATTATTCTGCCAATGTCTCAGCGTCGGCTGTCAAGCCCCACACCCTAGCTGGGTGACAGCCTCGTCCACACTTGCAGAGCGTGCTGGTCTAAGATTTCAGCAGAATGTTGGGGATGGCAGGTGTTGTGGTGCTGATGGCGGTGGCTTCTTGCCCTAAGCACTGGAAATCTATTGGTTGTCTATCATCAACTCCTGGTGCCTATGTTCTCACAGGTAGGGCTTGTGGCTGTTAGTCTCATGTGTGGGCTTTGGGATGACCTCAGTGGGTACAACTTGGGTGAGGAGGTGACCTCTGGAGTTTCTGGTGATGGTTTTGACCAGGGTGACAATGGCTGGAAAAACATCCGTGCGGATGCCCTCCTCTTCCCTCCAGGCCGCAGTCTGCTCTGTGCTGTGCTCAGCATGGGTGCCCAGTTCCTGACCTTTGGCGCCAGTGAGGTGATGAGTTTCTCGAGGGGTAGAACTAAGTAGATCCTCTGTTTGGAAAAGGTTTGCTGATCTCTTCTTTTGAAGGTGGGGGGGGGGGTGGGGAGACCAAAGGGGTGGGGTGGCTATAGGGAGGACGAGTGTATTCTATTTTGGGGTTTTTGGACAACAGAATTGGGGGAAATTGCTTTGCTGCAGGTGTTGGGTCTGGAAGAAAGGGGGCAGATTCCTCTGCAATGTAGCAGAAGAAGGGCAGGTGAGACCTAACGCAGGCTTTGTGCTGCTCATCTACAGGCATGAAATTGTGGTGCTGCTGGGCACCAGGCCATTCCCTCCACGCCGGGTAAGTGTTTGTCCTGACCCGCCATGTCTCTGGCTACATGTCTAGCCACTTCTACTGGCAGATCGGAGTTGAATTTTGGGTGTGGCGCATCATCCTCACCAATGGTCTCTGGAGGAGTCTGTCTCCGACTGCTTTGGCCGTGTCCCCTAAGTTTGGTATGTCCCATTTTCATTCAGTGCAATGTAATTTATTCCTGTGAGGCTTCCTCTTCGACACGTGGATTATTGTCCGTGTCCATGTGTTGGGGGAATTTCCTGCTATCTTTCTGTTACTGATTTCTAGTTTGATTCCTTTGCGACCAAAGGTCACATGCTGTATGACTTCAATTCTTTTGAATTTGCTGAAATTTGTTTTATGACCCAGGACATAGTCTATCTTTGTGAATGCCCCAGGTGCACTTGAAAAGAATGAGTATTCTGCTGTTCTTGGGTGGAGTGGTTCTATAAATATCAATTAGGTCCTTTTGAATGACAGTGTTGTTCTATATCCTTGCTGGTTTTCTCACTAGTAATTCTACTGTTGAGACAGTGGTATTAAAAGTCCTCAGGTACAATTGTGGATTGGTCGGTTTCTCTTTTTCAGTTCTATCAACTTTGCTTCATGTATATTAGAATTCTGGTGTTTGGTCCATACTCATTTAGGACCGCTATGCTTTCTTGGTGGATAAATCCTTTTACCAGTATGTGACGTCCTTCTCTATCCTTCGCAATTTTCATTGCTCTGAAGTTTACTTCACCTGATATTAACATAGCCATTCCTGCTTTCTACTGACTGATGTCTGCATAGTGTACCTTTATCCTTTTACTTTCAATCTACACATATCTTTATATCTGAAGTGAGTTTCTTATCTACAGTATCTAGTTGCATTGTGCTGTTTTCAAGTGACCATAAGTTGGAAGAGCCAAAGTTGGACAGAGCCACCCAGGTGCCCCTGGAAAGTTTATTTTAAAAATAAACTTGGATCTTACACATAACTTCCTCATGAATCTCCTAAATTCCAAAAAGGGAAACACAATTGTTCGCGTTGCATTTGTCCTTTTGACACGGAGAGGGCTATTTTCAGACTGCACAGGACAGCAGAACAGTCTGGGCTTTGTGTTAACTTCACAAAGCATATGGAGGCCTGTGACATTGTCATCTGGAGTCCCCGTATGTCCACACCATAGGACCTGAAGCATAATGCTGCCCTTTTACATTCCTAGAGTCCACCCTCAGGTTTATGGTTTGCTTTTATGACATATTTATCAGATCTGTGATGTTGGGTTTCTGGACCTCATTACTAAGGAGAAATATGACTTTTGCTTACCAAATGGCTCCAGGAATACATCGCAGAGTAAAGGGGGGAGGGCTGTCTAAGATGAGGTTATTGTTAGAATATTATCTGTATTGAAGAGTCCTCGACATCATGGTAATCTCGGAGTGACTATCACCAACTCCCACTTATCCACTGCAGTGAGGCAGTAGCCTTAGCAGATAGGAAAACAACTTATAAAGAAAAACTGCCTGAGTGGCTCAGTCGGTTAAACGTCCAACTTTGGCTCAGGTCATGATCTTGTGGTTTGTGACTTCGAGCCCTGGGTCAGGCTTTGTGCTGACAGCTCAGAGCCTGGAACCTTCCTCGGATTCTGTCTCCCTCTCTTTCTGTCCTTCCTCCATTCACACTCTGTCTCTTGCTCTCAAAAATAAATATTAAAATTGTTTATTAAAATTTTTAAAATATTTCATTTATTTTTGACAGAAAGAGGGAAGGAGAGAGAGAGAGAGAAGGAGAGGGACAGAAAGAGAGTGAGACACAGGATCCGAAGACAGGCTTCAGGCTCTGAGCTAGCTGTCAGCCCAGAGCCTGATGCAGGGCTCAAACCCACAAACTGCGAGATATGACCTGAGCCAAAGCCGGACGCTTAACCGACTGAGCCACCCAGACGCCCCCCAATTTTTTTAATTAAAAAGAAAAAGAGCTAAAAATAATTATGTATTGGAGGTGTAGACATGAAATAGAAATTCAAGAAAAAGACCTACATTCAAATGGGAATTGAACCCTTAACGAAGGTAGCATTTCAAAATAGCTGAGACAAAGCCGTTTTGTGCTGAGAGATGATGGGGGAGGGAAGAGCCAGACCTTTATCTCCAGAGGTCCTTACCTCACAGGAAATTCCACGTGGATCCAAGATTTTATCATAAAAGGCGGAGCCAAAATGTACAAAATTCAGAAGCTATATAAAAATGTAGTAATCTTCACTGGGTAGTAACGCAAACTCAAGAGACAAATGACCAGTCTGGAAGGAATTTGAAGGATGTCTACATCACGTCTGACACACAAAGGGAGAATAGCTTCAATGAACACAGAACTTTCGCAAAGGGACAAAGGGAAAGATGAGCAGCGCCTGGGTGGCTCAGTCAGTTAAGCCTCCGACTTCGGCTCAGGTCATGATCTCACAGTTCATGAGTTTGAGCCCCATGTTGGGCTCTATGCTGACAGCTAGCTCAGAGCCTGGAGCTTGCTTCAGATTCTGTGTCTCCCTCTCTCTCTGACCCTCCTCTGCTCACGCTGTCTCTCTCTCAGAAGTAAATAAAACATTAAAAAACATTAAAAAAACAAAACAAAAAACCCCAGAAAGACGAAGAGAATGGAATGCGAGAGATAGTTAACACAGGGAAAGATGCCTAACCTAAGTGTCAGTCACTTCTCACCCACTAGACTGAAAAAAGTGAAAATTCCAGAGGTGAGACATCAAGGCCACACGGACCGGGCACCTCCCCGAGGCTGGTGTGCCATCTTTCATCCGTGACCCTCCTCCATGTGCTCCCAGGACGGCAGCTGCACCTCCAGGATCTGTGAGAAGAAGGGGTGGGGGTGGGGGGCTGGGCAGTCAGGGAAAAGGCAAAAGGTTTCTGCTCCAGGGTCCCCTTCCTCCCAATCCTTGAACAAGTTTTCATGGAAGCCCAGTTCGGTCTACAGCTCATTTGCTAGCTGCTCAGGGGTTACTTTTAACTTTTCTAAAATAAAAAAAAAAATTGTTTTTAAATTTATTTTTGAGAGACAGAGAGAGACAGCGTGAGCAGGGGAGGGTCAGAGAGAGAGAGACACACACAGAATCTGAAGCAGGCTCCAGGCTCTGAGCTGGCTGTCAGCACAGAGCCCCACGCAGGGCTCAAATCCACGACTGTGAGATCATGACCTGAGCCGAAGTTAGCGCTTAACCGACTGAGCCACCCCAGGCGTCCCTACTTTTAACTTTTCGTCGTAGAAAATGTGTGACTCCCAAGCTCACTTCTTATGGGTCTTCACACAGTGAACACATCCACTTGACCAGCATCCAGCTCAAGGAACAGAATGGGCACAGCCTCCTTACAAGTCCTCACGTGCTTCCTTGGGTCACTAGAGAAGGTATTCTTTTTAAATTTATTCTGAGAGAGAGAGAGAGAGGGAGTGAGTGAGAGCACGCACATGTGGGTATGGGGAGGGGCAGAAAGAGAGAGAGAGGGAGAGAGAGAGAGATAGAGTCCCAAGCAGGCTCCGGCTGTCATCAAGAGTCCTGGCTCAAACTCACAAACTGTGAGTTCATGACCTGAGCCAAAACCAAGAGTTGGATGCTTAACTCAAGCACCACCCAAGCTCCCCTAGCAGGTATTTTTAATGGGTACATTCTCAGTGGGACCAAAATAGGGTTCATTAAAAAAGAGAAGGAGAATATAAATAACCAGCTGCCTGTCACACCCATCATTTTATAAATTCACCCAAAGGCCACTTTTACCCTTCGATCTTCTCCCCAAAGCTTTCATTCTCAGTCCAAGACATGTTCTGGTTCTTTAAGAGAGGACAGCTGGCATTTACATGTGCTGTGGCCCTGAAGCAGGGACTTTCTGCAGCAGCAGACTCGCAGGTGAATGCAGGGAGAGGCACCATGGGAGGGTGACCCCGTCCCCGAGTGTGCAAAGGTCTGGGAATACGGAGACCTCCCACAGAAGCATCAGCGACCCCATCCCATGAGTGGGAGTAATATGGGGGTAGTTTGCAATTCTGCCTGTATCTTAAAAAAATTTTTTTAATGTTTATTTTTGAGATACACAGACAGAATGTGAGCGGGGGAGGGGCAGTGAGAGAGGGAGACACAGCATCCGAAGCAGGCTCCAGGCTCTGAGCTGTCAGCACAGAGCCGGACGCGGAGCTCAAGCTCACAGACTGCGAGATAATGCCCTGAGCCAAAGTTGGACATTTAACCGACTGACCCACCCCGGTACCCCCTGCCTGTATCTTTTAGAAGTGAGAAAACCCCGAAATAAATGTGGCCAAATCTTAGAACAGAGGTCAGAATTTATTCAGTAATACAGTATCTGTATTAGAGAGAACATGTTATGAATACAGGCAATTTTTACGGGGGGGTGAGGTACAGGGGCGGGGCTCCCGTCCTACTAAACACTGGAACATTCCTCTTACAGAGAATCCTGATTTGGGAGGGCATCTGCCAGCATTTTAGTACCACACGGAATCAGCTCATTCACAAGGAACAGGAACTCTACAGATGCAATAAATGTGAGGGCTTTCAGGGAAGCAGAGCTCATTCAACGTCAGAGAATTCACACTGGAGAAAAACCACATGCATATAACGGCTGTGAAAATGCTTTGATGGTGCTCAGAGCTAATTAGACATCTGGGATCTCAGAGCAGGGAGGTGCTCTGCGGGCATAATTGGTGAGGGAGAGCCTTCAGCCCGGGTTCCAGCCTTAGACGTCAGCTAACTTAGTGGGGACATGAGCCGGTCAAGTGCAATGACTAGGGCGAAGCTTGGAGCGTATTGAACACAAGATTACTCATCCTCGGGAGAAGCCAGTGAGTATAATCAATGTGGAAAATCGCTTGGGGATCGTGCAGCCTTTTCTCGTCACTGGAGAATTCACGGGAAAGACACTCTCGTGTCACACAGACTGTGGGAGAGTGTTTAATCTGTAATCAGACTAATTCATACTGAAGAAAAAAACCTTGATTACCAAGAGAGAAGAAAAGCCTTTGGTTCTCTTCCTTATTGGATTTCAGAGAAACCCTTGCAATGTATGGGACAACTTGGGGGAGGGGGGAGGAGCCAGGGCTTACTAAGTATATCACACTGAAGCAGCAATCACATCAGAGGAGGTTGTTAAACTTTTTGCTTCATCCACCCTAGCACTTTCATTCTTTTCTCTATGTCAGGAATTTTGTTTTGTTTTGCTTTTGTCTTTAGTGACTTATCTTCCTAATAGTATCATGGCTTTTATATGCTTGGCTTATAATTCTACAAGGTATTCGATACACTTCTGCAAAATGAAGTAACCCAGCAGGCAAACAAAAGGGTTGGTCTGGTTTGGGCCCCTGGGCAGGGAGGACCCCTGCAACACGCAGAGGGCACGAGGCTTAGTGGCAGAATCTGCTGGTCACCAATTCGAATGTCATTGCAACATATCCGTGTTTGCGCCCCACTCATTTGATGGCCTTCCAGGGGCCAACCTTTACTACTGATGACCTCTGGGTGACTTCTCTCAAGTTCTGACTGTGGGAGGAGGGTGCCAGTGTATCTTTGTTGTGTGTCTGAAACCGGAAATCGAAAGAGGAAGGCCGAGAGTTCTTGAGTTTAACTTCTCAGTTCATGAGGGAAGGAAGGACCACACATTTTCTGTGGTGTTACTAAAGAAGCACGCCCTGCCCCCGTCCCTGTCCCCACGGCCTGATCAGGGCTGGGGCTTCATCTAGTCCTTAGCAGCCCACTGCTGCCTTTCTCCTGGGCTAACCCAGATTATCCCCAGACGAGGCTTCAGTGTTTCCTAAAGACATTGCCTTCCGCTTTCTTTACTCTCCAGCTGAGGCAGAAGAGATTCAGACCTTGTGCATTTCTGGCTCCTGGCTTTGCTGAGAAGACAGGAAGAAGTGGTGGAGAAAAAGGGACAGGTGGAGAAGAGAGAGTGAAGAGTCTGGCGGTTAGGGGGGTGCCCGCACAGAGGGCGAACGGCCACAATTCAGGCCACCTTGTTCCTCAGAGGATCTAAAATGCCTCTAGGAGTGGCTGGAGGGTTCACTAAAGCCTAGTTTCCCCGGTTTAGCTCGTTGCCATAGCCCCTCCCAGCTAGTGCCCGGCACTTAGAAAACCCTGCTGTGCACCCTGGTCTCCTGCAGAAGCCATCTGACCCTCCACCATCTGCCCGTTTCAGCTCGCTGCTCCGTGTGCTTTCCATGGCTTCCTGGCCCATGCTTAGGCTCTCCCCCTCCCCCTCCACTGAACTTGTTCATCCACAAATTCATCACTGAGCCCCATTTAGAAGACTCGTCTCCATGTATCTAGAACTTTACTGAGTCTATCTTTCCTCATTTGTGTCCAACAGGCTCTGGGATTTGGGACGAAGGGCTGGAACTGCTCTGTAGGCTGTGAGAAATCTTGACCTGTATTTCCTACCATGGAAATTAAGATTTCCACTGGCTAAGTTTGGGGCAGGTTTCCATTTGTATCTCAACTATGGGGCTCTAAGGAGTTGATGATGGGCAGGTTCAGAAGAATGCCATATTGGTTAAGAATGCCTTAGTTTCAAATAGCAGAAATCTGCTTAGAAAATAAGGGCATCTAATTAATATATCAATAAGACTGGAAATTGGTGGTTCCAGGATAGGTATAGTGGCTCAACGATATCATCAGGGACCCAGGCTCTGTCTGTCCTCTAGGCCAACCTTGGTATGTTGGCTTTTTCCTTGGGTCTGGTTGCCTCTAGGTCTCAAGATGGTGGCTACAGTCTTAAATATCATGTCCTCCGACATCCATGTTCAAAGCCGGAAGAAGGGACAGGCATCCTCCCTTTAATCAAAAAGCAAAGCTCTTCCCAGAAGGTTCTCGAGCCACTTTGTTATAATTTGTATTCTTAGGACCAGGTCACATGCCCACTTCAAAGCCACCTGACAGCCAAGGGAATAAACAGGCTTGCTGCCATGACACCCATGGCCAGGCTGGGCCCCGGGACTGGCTTCCTCCTCGGCCTCTTACAGGCCTCAGCTCTGCTCTCGCCATTCCCTCCTTTCTCCCCTTGCCAGTAAAAGGCTCACGGTTCCCTCCTCGCTCAGTATGTTCTCTCACGTCATGGCCTGTTTCTCTTCTATCTCCTGAGTTTCTTCTTCAGTTTAATCCTGGCCAGCAGACTGGTCCATCTGGGCCCTACTGGCCCTCACGACATCCTGTCATGCACTGTGCCGCTGTCTGATTTTTTGGTTCAAATGGCCTCAAAGGGGAATCTGACTGGTCTGACTGGCATCCCTCGAATTTTTGAGCCAGCCAGGGAGCTTCAAAAGTGATTGGGCAGCTCTACTGGGTCCTGGTCCTCCTGGGGGGAGGGAGGGGTGAGGACGCAGGGTCATGTGGTACAACACAGCCCCCAGCGGCAGCGTCCCTGCAGTAGGGGCTTGGGGCAAGGCACGTTCTGTGGCAACAAAGAGCACGGATCAGATTAAGTCACTCTGTGAAGAGAGAGGCCACTGGGAGAACACGGAAGCACCGGACACATGAGTGTAAAAGCCGTTTTGGGCATCTCAGCCCCATTTCAGCAGATGCCCCATGAAGCGGAGGAAGCCAGCTGGCACATAGAACCAAGGCCCTGAACTCTGGCCACAGTCCAACCATCTTAGCCAAATCCAGCCCCTGGGCCACTCCAGCTGAGGCCCAGACACGGCGCAGCAGACCTAACTCGTTCCTGTTCCACTCGGCCCACTTCCCTGACTTGCAGGATCGCGAGCAGAATCATAGATTTCTGCATCTGCCGTGACTTGAGCGGCTCCCCGAGTTGCCACAACAGAAATTCCAGTGGCTGCTGGCGGGAAGCGGGAGGTCTCTCATGAACGTGACCATCACCGGAATCGGGAGGTTCGGTGCCTACTAGACTTGGTCTCTTAGAAACTATTTTGTAGCTATGACAGGCTGCAGAAGGGATTGTGGAAGGAGGCCACTTTGACGCAGCCACACAACAGAGGCAGAAAGTGGGCTGGCAATTCCGGCGACGCAAGGAACAATCCTGCGACGGGCCACACGAAACCCTCCAGCACTGAGCCCCTGCGCCTCCGCTTGGCAGCTGCATGCTGTTGGGTGAGTTATTTAACCCAAGTTCCTTTAATCATTCTAGTACCAGGACAGGAGCATCCTATTTTCCAGGGCTGCAGGGGGGGGGGGGGGTCATGAGATGGGCCTGAAGCCCTTGGCAGCATGGCTGCTGCTACGGTGAGAGCATCACACACGGGCAGAGAGGCTCAGAGCCCCAATGGGGAGAACCGGTGCTGAGCGAGCAACCGAGGGCCTGGCTTGGCCTTTCTAGAAGCAGGGCTCTACAGGTGTCCTGCACAGGGTGGGAGGCAGCAGGGAAAGGGGGTGCCTTTATATATCACGAAGCCCTTTACGGCTTTCCTTCCAGACCTGATTTCTTGAGCCGTTTTCTAGAAGCTTCTGGAGCAGCCTTGCCAGTTGGCTAGGAGTGCCGAGCTCAGAGGCTGCCCCTCCAGCGCCCTGTTCCCCGCAACGCCTTCACTTGATTAGCCATTTCCACGCCTTCTACCTGTCTGTACGAATTTCTATTCAGTGGGGTGTTGGGATGGCCATCAGGGGAGCACTGTGAGAGAGTATTCCAGAGACCCACTGTAAATACTGAAAATGACGTTCCAAGCTTCCAAGCCTGGAGCAGAGACCTCTGGGGGCAGCTGCACTCCTGCCCAGAGATCATTGCGTGAGCCCAGAGGCCCTCGGCAAGCAGATAAAGAGGCAGCTGCCAAGGGCCCTAGCTTTCTTTTGCCTTCTCTCCTTAACCCTCAGGGACATGCTCGCATCTCCACCGGCTTCAGGGTTCAGCAGTCTAGAAGCAGCCCCCAGCTCCCAGGAGGCGCGGGTCCCGGGGCGCTGCCAGCATCGGGACTAGCTCTCACGATCTGGCCAACACCATTTCTAACTTATTAGCTTTAAAAGAAAGCAGAGACCACCTCCACAGCTATGCAAAACCCTGCATACATGAGGTTTGTCCCTTGTTCACGGGGGAGACGGGGACTCTGTGGATAGTGAAAGGCAAGGGGCGCTGTATGCGTTCTGTCCTCAGAACCCAGGCCTTTGCCATACTCCAAACAGGGCTGGGCGACGGGACGGGTACTTCAGGTCGGTCACCAACACCCGTTCTCCCCGTTACCTCCGTGAACTCCCTGGCTGCCGGTAACTACGGGAGCACCCCCTGCTCCACGCCAGGTGCTAAGCCAGGCACTATGAACACAGAGATGCTTCAGACATAGGCCCTGCCCTCCAAGAGCCTCAAGTTCATGGGAAGGGTGGTCCCTACATCAGCCAGGACGTGCGCGGACAGCCCTGCAACAGTACCCATCCCTGGCTTGCTCCCTGCCTCGCCCTCCCCAACGGCACTGCCAGGCGGCAGCAGACACAGTGGGGAGGAGGTTGCTGCCAGCCTCTGGTATCAGGGCGAACCTGGCGAGGCTGCCTGGTGTTGGGGGGGGGGTCAGGGGGAAGGGGTGGCAGCAAGGACGAGATCACCTTCCTCCTTCATGAGCCAGAAGGCACGGCGGGCAGCCGTCCGGGAGAAGGCAGGCCCCGTCTTCAGTCACAGGCGCGTCTCCGGCCGCAGCTGCGCAGAAGCGCTTGTCCTTCCGCCTGGACCCGGGGCGTCCGCAGCCACCGCCAGCCTCCACCCCAAGTCCTGCAGCGCTCGGAGGAGCCACGGAGAATACCGAGGATGGGATGAGCTTCTTCCTCACAGAGCCTCCTCAAGTCTGGTTGGGAAGGAGGCGGAGAGAGGTCATGAAGACATAGAACATGGCGTGAGTGCTGGCCAGGGGGCCTTGCGGCCCGGACTTCTCATGGAAGGCCTGCGGGGCCCCGGGAAGGCTTCAGGGAAGAGGCGGGCTTTGGGCCCCACCAGGAGGGTGGGCAAATTTGGAGCAGTGGTGGGCCCGTCTTCTAGGGGGACCTGTGACATGGGCAGTGACGGCAGGCATTCAGAACACAGCTGTGGCTCTTCCTGATGAAAGAAAGGCTTCAACCTTCAATGCCTTCCCCTCCCCCACCCCCCCACCCCTGGAGCTGTCACCAGTGGTGGCGGGCAGGGCCTGGTGCCTTGGCGCAGTCACAGAGTGTCGTTTCTTGGGAATGGGGACTTGGTGGGGTTTTCTTTGTTTTTGTTTTTTTTTTTCTTTTCTTTTTAAGTTTATTTTGAGAGAGATAGCACGAGTGGGGCAGGGACAGAGAGAGAAGCCCAAGCGGGCTCCTCACTGTCAGCACGGAGCCCAATGCGGGGCTCTCACAAAACGGTGAACTCACGACCCAAGCTGAAACCAAGAATCAAGACGCTTAACCGACTGAGCCACCCAGGCGCCCGCCCCATGGAAATGGGGACTTGTGACAGTTTCATTTCCTGTGGTGTCATCACAGTGCGAGGCCAGGACCAAGGACATCCTGTTGACACCAACACTCAGCCTGCTGACCAGAACAGAACCACGGGGCAACCCTCGAAGGGGCCGGAGGGGGCGCTGCGGGCTGCTCCTTAGAGACCAGGATTGGGAGACTTTATGCTGATAAAGGCACCACTTTGGGCAACTACAGACTCGAAGCCCAAACCTCGCTCTGCTGGGGAAGATACATGTGGCCGCACATCTGGGCAGAATTCTGGCAGGATAGCAAAGAATGCATACAGAGGAAACTTTTGAGTATTATGAGTAAGAGAAAATTTCCATTCGTTTCCTAATCCATCCTAGGGAGAGGCCCTGTGAATGGCAGCGACGGAGGAAAACCCTCAGGAGGTGGCAAGTTGCTCCCAGAGACGAGAAAGTCACAGGGGAGCGGCACACGGGGCACGGAGAGCCCAAGCCACGTCAGCCCAAACCTCCCGAGTGTCACACGGGAGAAACCGACCTCTTCTGTGAGCCGACGAGCGATGATCTGAGGAAGCACAGACCTCACCCTACAGCAGATGGGCCATTCAGGAGCTAAAGCTTTAAAATGCAATGAGTCAAAGGCCGTGATCACCTGAGGAGAAACCAGCCCTTATTCACCCCCTAAGATCCTGACTGCGGAGATGGCTAGTGCTCCTGGGAATGAGGGAACTCCCGGGGGCCCGCAGGGGGCTGCCGCGCGGAAGACGTTTGTATCAGACAAAAGCACCATGAAAGGAACCTAGAGGGGTGTCTGGGGGGCTCAGTCGGTTGAGCTTCTGACTTCAGCTCAGGTCATGATCTCACGGTTTGGGGGTTCAAGCCCCGCATCGGGCTCTGTGCTGACAGCTCAGAGCCTGGAGCCTGCTTCGGATTCTGTGTCTCCCTCTCTCTCTGCTTCTTCCCTGCTTGTGCTCTTTCTCCAAAATAAATAAGTAGTGCAAGCACAGACTGTCTGTAAGGGATGCAGACGCTCTGCAGGAGTGTTTGCTCAGGACAGTCATGCCATGTATTGTCCTTGGGGTCCACAGCACTGAGCGGAAGAGAAAAACCGAGGCTCTGGGGTTCCGTGTTCCTGGGCCTTTCCACGGGGCTACGGTATTTCTTCATCGCCCCTCCTCCTTCCTTGTCAAGTGTGGTGTCACCTTTTCTGTTCTTGCTGTGGCCTCACAAGGGTGTGGCAGGTCCCCGTGCCTTCACATATGCCCCACCTGTCCCGGTGTTGTCCCGCATGCAGGAGACCACTCGTCTGCTGGTGACAGCTGTGACATGTTCCACCACTGGAGAACGCGCCCCAGAGGCGCTGCTGTGACTGGTCATCCACTCAGCAGGCACTCTCTCCACATCTCTGTGCCGTGCCTGGCACTATTATCCATGCTGAGGACAAAGGACAGGTGGGGGAGGAGGCATCAGCGACAAGTGGTGTGGGTGACCTCAGGACAATGGTAGCACCTCTGAGACCACAGGACAGTCTGTGTTCCCTGGCTTCAGGAGGGGCCTCGGGAGAGCGCGCTGCGGACAGATGGAGGGAGGCAGAGGTCTGACCTCACGACTGTCTGCCGCCCGTCAGGCTAGCACACAAGTTCTCTGAGCAACCCTGCAAGCCTGGTACCCGACAGCTCTGCCCTGTAAATAAGGAAACTGAGGCACAGGCACAGCTAGGAAGTGGCAGAGCCAGGGCTTGACGCTAGGGGTGTTCCACTCCTCAGGCCTCTGTCTCCCCACCGCCACAGGCAGACAACTGCCCTTCAGCACTGCAGCTTCCTCGGGCTGCGTTTCCAGAGGCACAGGGGACAGCGAGAGGCACCTGGTGACCTGGGGAGAGGGGATGGAAGGTGGGGCATGGACTGGCTTCTGCAGGCTCTACTTCAGGGAATAGGGACAGGCACACTCGCTCACCCCTTCTTCCATTCAGCAAATCTGTATGGAACCCCGTGGAACTCTGGGTGCTGGGGATGTGAGATTGACATGGCCTTGCCCTCATGGGGCTTCCATTCTGGGGGGTGGCAGATGATCCAGCAGGCTATGGGTTATGCGGAAGCACAGTGGACAGTCATGTAGCCCAGACTCGCAGGGCTGAGAGTGACTTCTGGGAAGGGGTAACGTGCCGGCTAAGACCCAAAGAGGAAGCACCAGCCTGGGGTGCAGAGAGGACGTGTGGGAAGGTGTGCTGTGTGAGGCACAGAGGGAAAGGGGCACCAAGATGGCCAGTGCAAGGCGACAGTGCGGGCGGGGAGGCGGGTGGTTCAGAATGGGCCCCAAGAAAGCCGGGAAACTGTGACCCTTAAGCCTGGAGACGACCCCAGCAAGCTGGAGGTTCGGCCCTTCCCTGGGAAGCCCCAGGCTGCAACAGCGAGGCGAGAGCTGTCCAAGGATTCAGGCAGTGATTTCTGTCTTCCCCCTCGTGAACCAACAAGGTTTCCAAGAAATGCACTGAGCAGGACTGGAGCTGGGAGCCTCTGGTTCAGGCCCCAAGCAGGAAGCATCGGATGTGCATGAGCAAGCATCCCCCTCTTGCGGCTGAGAGAGGTATTGCCACCGTGTTCGCACACCGGTTGTGGGGGTGGGGGTGGGGGG